>JAABKJ010014499.1:0-10098 GCA_011634705.1 Andricus grossulariae
GTTTGCTCCTTCGACAAGGACTGTTTTTCGACATTCCTGTGAAATTTTCCGTGCATTTTCTTGTCGAATAGCTCTTGTTGGAATTTTTCAAATTCTGCTTTCTTTACCTCGGCTTTCAGAAGTGAAGCATCTATATATATATATATTATATTCCTGTTAGAATTGTATCTTTTGTCCTTGCAATGCATCTATTTCCCAACTGAAGTATTCCAGAATTCGAGATGTACTCTCTTTTTGTCTTCTTAGTTGGACAATTTATGAGGTCCAAGAATATTATAATTTTCCAGTAGTTCTAGATCAGCAGTATGGGTTCCAGCTTCTCATAAAATAATCCGAAATTTTCCTTTAAGGGTTTAATATCGTACTGCGTGGGACTTTCTGGGATGACTGGGTGCAGGAGAAATAAAATTAATTTCCATTTGGCAAGACTTGAAGTTGAATTGAGCTACTCCGTCTGTATATTAACAATTATGTAAATAAGATTTATAATGAGTGTTTTATATAAGGTTTTAATTTCTTTTCGAAGAAAAAGGAAATAAGAAAGAAAGTTATGAAAAGAGAAGGTAAGAAGGCAACCTGCAAATCCTCTTCCTTCTTTTGCTTTTATTTTCTCTTTTCATATCAACATTTTATTACTTTTATTGCAAGCTGGCTTTTGAATGTGTTAAGTATATTAGCACGGTGTGCCTTGTCCTAAGAGGTCGATTTTAGCCGAATAATTCGAATGAAAAAAAACAACATATATATCGTTTTGCCGAATTATTAATTGAAGAAGACTCAACTTTGAGTAGATCTAAAAAAAGCTATTGCTCTAGCTCTAATAGAACCAAAATTATAGCCTTCTGAATATGGCCCTTTTTTATGAAATTTTGTTGTCACCAGATAGGTTAAGGAGGACCTAGTTTTTAGCAAATCTGAAAAAAATAATGCTCTAGCTCTAATCGCATCGAAAGTAGGGCCTTCTGAATATGATCCTTTTGTAATGACATTATGATAATCATCATTCTTTTAACAAATTGAATCCAAGATCGAAATTTCATCAATTTTTTAAATAAAATATCTCGTTTTCGAAAATAAATAAGTACCTGAGCATTGGACATGAATTCTGCTACCAAGTCAGTTAAAGAGGACTCAATTTTCATTGAATTTTGTTTAACATTATATTTTTAAATGCTTCGTTTCTAGAGCTGCAGTTTTTTGTTTTTAATTAATGGAGGTCGAATTTTGTCGTTCTGTCAAGCTGACTCCACGATGTGTCTTAAGATTTATACATATCGTCGATACGCGTACGTTTCTATGGCACCAACGCGTTGTTTCCAACTGTCGCATGTTTCGTTGGTTCACGTTCCATCGCTCCGGCGGTTCAGCGTTCATCTGTCTTATGGTACATTTATACCTCTGTCCGTCCGAACGGTGCAGACAAAGAAGTCACAAGAGTAAAAGAGATAGAGAGTACAGTTAGTTTCATTTTTCCCTCTCTATCTCTTTTACTCTTATAGACTTTCTGCCCGCACCAGTCGGACGGACAGAGGTATAAATGCACATTAAATGCGATGATGAAGGTTATGTGGGTTCTGTGTTAACTGCTTTTCTGATTTGTAACTTTTTGAAATTTAACATTTGAATATTTTGTTTTAATTATTGAATGTGTAAGCCCAGAAAATGTTTAATTGTAGGTTATTTTACAATCACTATACCTATTCAGAAAAGATTCACTTATCGTCTACTGTCGCGAATACTGGACATGCAAAATGCATTGCTGTTATTATAAAAATTATCACTAATACATTTTTCAAACAAAGTATGGTAGATATCGGTTGTTGGATTTATTATCGGAAAAAGAAAACATCCTTTATTTAGTTACGTACTGTATTGAAGTAATGACGAAGAAAATTATATTGAAAAATCGTGTAAAAAGCTGTTAGGTAAAGGTTACCTAGAACTTCAGAAAGTACAAAAATATCAAGAAGCAAAAAATGAAACTCTAGTATTTTTCGGTACTCTCTCGTTATAAAAAAAGTAATTTATAAATATCAGCAAAATTAAAATCTCGTTTAATTTGCAGATTTAAGACTGAAATTTCCGTTTTTATGATAGTAGTATTGTCACAGTGTTGAAAATCTAACTTTTTCCACATACCATAGCTTCATATTACACTTTAAGATTCAACAGTATTTACTTAAAATTTTTATATCATTTTTTTATCGTAAAACAGCACTACATTTCTTATTTAAAAAATGTCACTCTTTTGTTCCTTTTTGAAGTTCTAGGTAACCTCAAACTAATATCTTTTCGTGGATTTTTTTAGTACAATTCACTTTGCTATTACTCTTAAACGGCATGTAACTAAAAGAAGGATCTTTCCTGTTTCGGAGAACAAATCGAACAACTGATATCCTTTCTTATTTTTACATTCTTATCATTTATGATTGAGAAAGTATTAGAATTGTATGAAATTTGAAATCACAGTTTCTCAATGGATCTCCACGATTTGAGACGCCCTGAATCCGAAAATCAAGTTTTGGCGATGGCGTATGACTGTCTGTCCGTCCGTCCGTAAACACGATAACTCTCGAAAAAATTAACGGATCAAATCAAGCCAAACAACGCACGCTATCAAAAAAAAGTCAAGAGAAGAAATAGTTTCTATTTTAAATCCCTACTAGATTATAATAACACCTTTTTGAATTTTCTTGACAAATCGAAACTTCAACTTTTTATCGCACAACAAATAATGAAAAATCAAAGTTCTATTTTGTGGTCAAACTATACAAGCTACGAAAAAAAAAATTAGTAAACAAAAATAGTGCACCCAAAACACATCTAAAAATTTGTTATAAATCACTTTTTGTTAGGACGCGTAGTTTTGGTTTTAATGGTAAAAAATAACATGTAAAATAAACATGAAAAATTTGTGGAAAAACGACAAAAGGTACAAACAACAATTAAGAGACAAAAGTCGTTCACCCAAAAAAGAGATACAAATTTGTTATAATTTATTACATTCTCATCATTTATGATTGAGAAAGTATTAGAAATAAGCGCGTAGCGCGAGTATCACGATGAAAATGTGTACTTCAAAGCCTACAGAGCTTTGAGCAATATAATCTTTAACTATACACAATTAACTAGAAAATTCAGATTATGAAGATACATACAAATACTGTGATCTAAATGAGATTTTTTTGAAAAATGTTCATACAAACATTCCAATTGCAAAGAATAAATATCCGAGCGCGAAACGCGAGGTCACTCATTATAGAGCGCGAAGCGCGAGGTCCGACTAACGCGCGCCCTAGTCACACTCAAACTTGCAATAGCAGACAATAAGTGGATCTTTTCTGAACAGGTAGTGATTGTGAAATAACCTAATTAATGGATTTATAACGCTTTAAATTGAAGCATTTGCGAATTCTTTCAATTATAATCAAGTTGCTCAATTTTCACCTTGAATTTGACATTCCATTTTGAACGTATCAATTAAAATTTGCATACATTTTAAATGCTGACAAGAAATTTGTGTCCAGTATTTTTTTTATTTCACCTTAACGGTCTAGAATACTTGCAAGGAGTCGTGAGTGAAAACGTTTTTCAGGAAGGAAGTCTATGGATTTTCTGGATGCGAAAATTTATTCTACGGAATCTGCTCCCAGGGTAGAACTCTTTTCATACCTATTGTTCAATCATTTGAAATGTATAATAATTGCTACAATAATAATTACAATATAATTATTGCTAATCGAAAACTTCCTCATTTTAATGCACTTCAGAGTTCAATTTTTTAAATTCAACTAAAATCTTAAGAACTAAAAGCATTTACATTTTAAAGCCTTATTTAGTTAGTTCAATCTTTAAATTGTTCACTTTTAATGTCTAATTATATCTAAAAAAAATAAAATAAAAAATTTCTCATACTCAGTTCAACATTCCCAATCAAGCAGTAGGTTCTCGAGTCGCTTTCTTTTTCTCAATATATTCCTTCACTTTTATGAAGCAGGTTCGCCGTTTTTCTCGCGGCACTTTTATCCACGCATCTCGCAGTGCCAATAAGTAGTCGATTTCCTTTCTACCACTATCCCTGTAGGATTCAGGAGCGGAAGCCCGAGCATCTGAAAAAATTTTAATTAACTTCATTAATCGAGATTACATATCATCCTTGTCATTTATAAACTGAGAAACGTGCAATTAAAACTTTTTTTAAATATTTTAAATCACGAATACAAAGCTTTCTCTACGAAGAAGCAAAATTATGGGTATTTGCAAGATTGTGGAGTTTACCTTTTAGTTTACCAGTTAGAGTTTGTAAAATACGTGCTATATATTTCTATATATAAAAATAGCATACTAGTTTCGCTATCACGCGTACAGACCTTCTATGCGGAATATTCTCAGTCAAGAAACACATGTCCCCATAGTAGGGCCAGAGTGGTTCCTCCGCTTGGGAAGCCGAACCTGACGGCTGCTTGTGATTTAAATTTTTGCGCTCTGCGACGAATCTCTTCCTCAATCCAGTCCAGGCCCTCTGCGCATGTTTGGCTAGAAAAATTTTTATGAATTATTCCTGAAAATGTGAATGCCTTTTAATTCTAAATTGAGATACTTATATTTTTCAATTCCTAATCAAGAGTGTTTTCTTCATACTCTGAAATTTATGCCAGGAAAATGCAGCACTGAACACAATTCCATCAATTTGAATGCAAAGCGTTTGGACTTAAAAAGTGTGAAATGAATGTCATTTGAAAACGTTTAAAGATAAACAATTGTATATAGAAAATTACTAAATCCTTTATTTGCAACAATTTGAAGTAACTACGTTTGAAATTAATCACTTTAACTCTCTGAACTCAAATTGAAATATAAGGTCTGAAAATAAATATGAATATGAAACGTTAAAGTGAAATACAGATATTTGCAAAGATTCAATATTAAACATTAATTTTGGAATCTTTAATGTTATGTCGGTTTATATTTGAATGTTTCGAATAAAAAGATCATGCAGTCAAAATGTGTTGCAATGAAATTCAAACTGCTTCATATAGAAGACTTATATCTACAAAAAAAACTTGATTTTCAAATTTTTATGAGGCTCAAAAAATTTTGAGTAGAAAGGCTTATTTGCATATTCTATAGACTGAATCTATTTCAAATGGGGCAAGTTTTACATTTAAATAATTGTTTATATTGTTGGATACATATAGAGTCGCAGAATCTCTCGTGGACGAAATATGTTGTTTTTTAAAGGAAATTTGGCGATATGTATTTTTCCGATTTGCGAAAAAAAAAATTGTTCAAGAAAGTATGCGTAAGTATTTGATTTTTGTGCTTCGCTTTTCAAAAACCCTAAATGTTTTTAAACCTCTATTTTCTTTCATAAGGAAGATATTTTATATCTTTTATTGCGAGCTGAATAAACTTTGTGGCCAGGAGAAGTTTGTTTCTCATTAAATCGAATTTTATAATTTTCCTCCCAGACGATGAACCATAAAAAAGACCCCTTGCTTTTCTGCGATATCTTACATCGTTTATGAGAAACAACCAAAATAGTATATTGGGCAACAAGTGCGGGAAGTCGCCTCCGCAGAATAAAAACATTTACTGATTTATAGATTATGTAGTTATCAAAAATAAAAGAGACTCGGGATTCCCCCAGTTATGCTAACGGACGCGAATTTTTCAATTTAAAATTACAAAGTATAAGCTTGTAATATTACATTGATAATAAATTATTTAAAGAAATGAGATATTTCTTAGATTCAATTAAATTAATTATTCAAAAGTAAAAATTTGTTTCAAATATTTATCTGTATTAATATTGATAGTATTTATTGATTTCAAATAGACGCGCGCTTTTCGGTACGTGCGAAGTTGAAAAAGTCACTGCGCCGAGTTTCTACTGATTCTTTTTGATACCAACAAATGACGACAGGCGTCGATTAGCATGAATAAATATATTTTTTCGTGAAAGAATATCAAGGACATTTATGAAACGAACTTTTAATACACTGAAATAATGATTCCTGGCATTAAGCTAATACGATACTTTTCGTGTATAAGCAGACATTGCAAGAAAATATAAGTAAAATTAAAAAAGGAGAGGTTTTCCAGAAAATCTCATTTACTTTTTTCTTCAAATTTTGAAATCATGAAAAAATATTTTTTGGAAAATCCCATCTTTTTTATTCTTTCCAATATTTTTGAAAAGTTTTTGCTAATCAAAGAAAGGCACCCTATAAGCTTTATACGGGCTATACCATTTTTAGGGCCGGGATAATTTTGTTCCTCTAAAAATGTAATTTTTGAATTTTTGTCGTTAGCGATGCGAGATATAGCAAAATAGCAAAAGGTGTTTTTCATACAACTTTTTCAGCCGTGAAAACGTTCACCTTGACATTTTTTCATATATCTGTCATTGTTTCCGAGAATAATTACAAAATGTTATTTTATAACAAGAAATTCTCCTGGCTAGAAAAGTTAGGTTGCCCGCATAAAATTTACACGATATCTTCCTTATGAAAGGAGAAATTCAATAAAAAACTGGCAAAAAATATAAGTGTGGGTTTATTGAGAAAATCGACAAAGCAATAAATGCTATTAGAGTCAGAAAGAAAATAATAAATACCTCAATTCAGTCAAAAGTTATAGAGGGTTAAAGAAAAAATTTGAGCTTTTTTGAAAAACAAAGCACAAAATTCAAATACGCATAACTTTTTAGACAATATTTTTTGCAAATCGGAAAAATTCTTATCGCCTAATTTCCTTTGAAAAACATCATATTTCGTCTTCGAGAGATTCTGTGACTTTAAGTGTAGAATCTGCCTGATTTGAAATTAATTCGATCTATAATTTATTCACTTTGTCACATAACCTCAAATTTCAATCTAAAAGTTTTTCAACAGAAATGTGGAGTGTGCTTAAGGGAAAAATTGTGGATTTTATTAAATCTACACTTATTTCACGGATTATTCGGTTTGGAAAATCTTACATACCGTACACATTTTTTTTCGACGAGTACGGATATTTTCGTAGCGATTTTCTCCCACGCTTCTTGCTTCCTTCCATTATCTTTGTACTCCCTTAAACTTTTATCGTGTATCAGTGGATATAGTTCTACCACTTGAATTAACACTAACTTCGTGTCAATAATATTTGAATCATCGCTATTATTCTCCATGATTTATTTTTACGAGCTTTACTTTGCTTTACCACATTGACCGCAAGCATCAAGCAAAAGGAAACGAAAACACTGTCTGAAAACTTGTCTGTCTCTTTCGCTCATTAAGAAGTCCAAATATAAACAAATGGGAGTAAGCGAGACACGAGCATATGGAAAACAAATGCGGGACGAGTATTTAAATACTTTTCATAAGCTTGGCTAGTCGTCCTGAATTTTCGAACGACTAGTCCATCCCATTTTTCAACTCTCCCAATTTTTCGGGACGACTCGACGCAGCCTATCAAAAATAATTTTTTTTTATATTAATCTGCATGTGTAACAATTATTAGGTATTTCAGGTTGGGTGGCGAAATTCAAGATTTCTGCACGTCGATGTCCAAACAACAATATCAATCACATGGAACAAAACTTTATGATTTTAATAACTTAGACAAAAATAATTTTTCTTCGTCCCCTAGCCGAAAGTACGTTTTCCCGGCTGTATTTCTGTCCGGGAACAGTGGCTTTTGCGGACTGCTAGAGTTAACGCGATCTCTGAATGGCTGCGAGATTTTTGTGACTCGCTGACGTAGCAGCGCTCACTCAGTATTGTGTTATTGTGTACTTAGCCTCTGAAAAAAATTGATCTTCACAGGTGAATGGAGAAAAGAGAGCGTCGGTGTGTTCAACCTCGAAACTGATGATTTAAGGTTAGTGCGATTTTTGTGCATAAAAAGTCGACGCAAAACCGAGGACGAGGAAGAAGTATTAGGTAAAAATAAAAAATGTGTTTTTGATGCCCGCATCGGCTTTGCAAAAGTCGGGCGGGCGACCGAATCCCATGCATCCGCTCAGCTGATTGAGAGCATCGACGCGGCGGCACTACGAACTTTCGGCTGAGGATGAAGAAAAATAGTATACGACACACGGCCAGAAATATTGGATGCCCTGACGTGCGTGATAGGAGGCCTCGGCTTCGCCTCGGCCTTCATATCACACACCCCCGGAAATCCAACTTTCTGGCCTTGGGTCATAATATACTATTTCACCATAAGTATATTTGAATAATATTTTTTATAAAAAAATAGAATATGCAAATATATTCATAGCGAATTTTTTCCCCCAAGTTATTCAAAACATAAAGTTTCGTTTTATGCAATTGGTATAATTGTTTGACCCTCAGTGTGCAGCCATCTACCAAGCTGACGTCCCATTGTGAAATACCTTATAGTATCTTTTAATTTAAGTAAGCCCGCGTTTTTGAATACGCATACTTAAAAACGTCAGTAAAATTAAAATTGTGACGTCACTAACGATTAGAATCGTGACTTCACCACCATTACGAATGTACATACGTCCGACAATGCGGCGTCATGTATGTGTTGGTCGTACGTTACCGATGAACGGTTCCGTCCTTGTGTCTGCATTCGTTTATGTTTGTTTAAATTCGTTTATTTCCGTGGACAGCAATTGTTTCAAAGTGAAAAGTGAGGTTTTTTTTTTGCAAAATGTCGAGTGATGCAGTAGTTCGGCACAACAAAGAATTTATTCGGTTGGTGTATCAGCAATCACATCTCGAAACTTGGTATTCCAATATCGGGTAAGTTAAGGTTAATATGAACTATGTAAATTTTAAAGGCAATAGGGTGGTCATGGAATGAAAAAAAAAGTTTTCTTTATTCACATCGGTTCAAGAATAGGGTAATGTTAGAAGGCCGGAATTCGACCGGTTTTGCCGCTATTTTCAATCTGCAATTATAGAAACGGGTGGCAGGGGGTAAAAGGGCTAATGAAAAACTAGAATTCGCAGAAAATTTAAAAAGCAAAGGGTGGCAATTAACCATATCTATTTAAAAAAAAAAAGAAATATCGTGTGGACAAATATTGGTTTATTTTTACGTTAAATTATAAATTGAAATTCGTTAACAAATTATTCTCAGAATCACAAGAAACAAAAATGCAAATTCATAAAATTACAAAAACATGCAAAGGGACGAAAATCTCAATATTTTTAAATAACAAGAGTTACATAGCGAAAGAAAAAATACAAAATCGCTAAATGCTGAACAATCAATGTAGATTTACTTTTTACAATTTTTAATACTAAATTTCAAATTCAATCGTAGACACGACTATAAACAATTGTACATATTTTTTCAATAAAAATATTTTGAACGCTTCTTTTCAAGTTTAGGATTATATTAATTATTATTATTCAATCATTTGAAACAATTTTATCGCCAATTTAGTGTTAGAACTTATTATAATTGATTTTAGAGGTGACTTTCCTTCGTCAGTGCGTCCTTCACAATTCATCTGCTCTCTTTGTCTCCATGAAATAGAAGACAAATTAAAAATACAAAATAAAAAAATAATAATTAATAATTTATGAAAGTAATTATTGTAGTTTTAATATTATATATATATATATATATACATACATAGTTAAAAGTTTGTCATAAGGACAACCGCAGGATTTCGCCGGGAGAAGGTGCTAATCTTACAAATTTACACGCTCCCAGCAAAATCGCGGCAAAATTTCAGCTGTAATCACGTCTCACAACCGTGAGATGGATGGCCAGCCTGCGACGAATTCAATACGATGATCCGGCAAAAGTCTCGTGTATCCTAAGTACACGGAGCGACCCCAGAACGACCGCCTTCTGCATTTTCCCCGCAAGTGTCTCAGGATTTTCTTGACACGCAGGGATGTTTTTCTGGCTATTAACCAGTGAAACCTTGGCACCTTCAAAAGCGCCGATGATCAGGACGATTAGCTTAACAGAATATTCCGGTTATAACCGTCGCAACTCCCTTATGAGGTCTTTATACCTCTCTTTCTTTTCATTCTCCTTGGCTATAATGTTTTTGTCAGCTGGTGTCGAAAATTCGATAACGAACATGGTTCGTTTCTCGAAGTCAAGAAGAACTATGTCAGGCCTCGA
>JAABKJ010014500.1:0-10098 GCA_011634705.1 Andricus grossulariae
CTATAGAGCCAATTGTTCCACACCCTTGCTTATTCGCTTTCAGCATTTGACCCCAGACCTCTTGGCAAAGCTTAGTATATCAACTACTGATCGCGTTGTAGTTTCCTCTGGTTCCATAAAATGGGCCCCGAGGGTCTGTTGCCTGAGCCTAGCTAATGCCGGGCACTGGCATAATACATACAAGGATGTTTTGTCAACGTTGCCTCATCTCCTGCACTCTGTCGTGGAGTTATACCCCATGTTATGTATATGATAGTTTAAGTTGTTGTGACCAGTAAGGATCTGTACGACTGTTCTTATATCTTTCTTGGGTGAACCCAGGATTTCCCTGGCTCTGTCCATCCTATAGGTATAACCCAGGATGGATTTCGCCTGACGGCAACCCTGGATGGATTTCGCCTGGCGACTACCCTGGATTTGTTTCCAGTATTCCCGGTGTTTTGTTTGGATCCAGCTTTTAATGGCTATACCATTTTCAGTCTGAAATGTGAAACCATCACCCTTATTCAGAATCTCCACTTCTGTGCTCGCTACATATTTAATTAGATCTCTCCCTCTGTCGTTGATGTTTGTGCTGCCTTACACCGTGTGGTGAAAGTTTGTATCACAGCCCAACAGCAGAGGAATTTTGTCCTCTTGACAGTGCTGAATTAGACCCTCCGCCTCTCTGGGAGGCGGAGGTTCCTCAGCATTGCCCTTGAGTCTCACCTTAATAACGGCCACAAATCCTTTCCCTGCATAACCAGGGTTCTTGGATTAGGGAGAGCCCTGTCTGAAAAACAGACATACGCCTGGCTAGAACCGCCGAGGCGCCTTAGCTGTGGTTAAAATTAATTTGCAACATGGAGGTTCCCATCTCAGCCACTGACAGGCTGATTCGGGGCACCTCCGAGCGCTTCTGGTTTCCCTGCGGAGCCCAGTTGGGTCACTCGGAAGGTAACCCTACTTGTCCCTAGATAGGGTCGGTAATCTAGAGCCGCAAGCGCTCTGATTTAGGATTCAGGAAGACCGAAGACTAGAATCCAGCCTCTCCCCTTTGGCCTGGAACCCTGCCTGTTAGAATATACATTTCACGAATCATTTCGCAGAGACGGGTTCTGAAAGCTCAGGCGCCTCAGAACGGTCGCTAGACTATTGGAGGTGCCGGGAATCAGTACGGTCGCTCAACGGTACCTTTGCAAATGCATTATAAAAAAAATCATCAAGCCCCAGGAATCGAAATTCATAACCTACCGAAATCAAAATTTAAAAAATGCGCTATATTGCCAATTTCAATTGCAGGGTCTTGGTGATTTTCTTTCTAATGCATTTTCGTCACTAAAAAGTTTCCATGTACCTCAAATAATTCTCCTCCTATTTGCTAAGGCGTGAAAAAAAAATTCCGAAAACAATGGTAAATTAAATAGAAATTATCTTTCAGAAAATGATGGATTAATATCCAAAAAAAAATTAAGAAGACTTTTTTTACCTCCAGGAATGTAAAAAAAATTAAAAGTCAATAAAATTTGAAAACTCTGCAAACAAGACATTTTTAAAACCTTTTTTTTGAGCGCGGGTAACAAAGCTGCATGACGATTGATTCCAAATCAATTATACTTTTTTAGAACCCCGATGCGCTACTTTTCCGCGCTGTAGCGATTTCGAATTCCAAAAGTATTTATTTTCGACCCACCCTGATGTACAATACTGTCAGCACTCTCGTGAAGACGAAATGCAATTCACCTAAGGTTTAAGGCTCGCTCTTTCAAGCGTAACACAAAAATGATTTTACTTTACTAGTTATAGTTGTAGTTTTGTAAGATAATGCAGCTGTTCCAGAAAATCTAGTAAGTATGACATCCTGTTTTCTCTATAGTATGATTGATTGATTTCTCCAAATAACAACAACAAAACATTTTATTAAAAAATTTCTGTATTGATTTGATTAATGCGCAAAAGATGCAAATTCACCATTGTTATTTGATATAAGGGGAGCATGACATTCTACTTTTATCCACAAATTTGATTTCTTGCGTTTCATTGATGATAAATAATATTTTCTATATTTTTCGCCGACAATTCTCTGACGCACCTAAAGCTAATGTTGTATAGTCCTGAGAAAATGAGGATGATATATTGCTTCCTTATAGATAATACATAAATTCAACAAATTCCTGTCTTTATCTATTTGATGCAGAAATGCTGCATGTGTATGATTGTTGTTTGATATGGGGTAAGTACAACATTAAATTTTAACTGAATAATGTGAATTCTAAGGCCATTGAGATGGATATTATCTATATGTATAAAAATGATTGAAGTATCAATATTCAAAATATTTTATATGTCATGTTTAGACAGAAGGAAATGATACATATATAAAAAAAGATAGTAAATCGTATGTTCGAAAAGATGCTGTTCATAAATTTTACTTCGATCCAGAATTCTTCATTCAAACAAAAGACAAATATACTCTAAAGTTTAAAGTGTTTATACAATTTCTATGTTGTGTCAGAGATAAGGAAACGTAGCTGAAACAGCTGAGTTACTGATGAATTTTAAAAATCTGAGATGAAATTTATATGTAATTGCTAAAGTATCATCTTCATAGTTCAATTTTTTAAAAACACATTCAAAGGTTCTCGAAAGAAATCATAATTATTTGGAAGAAAGTAAATAGAGCTTGCAGTATGATACAATAACAGATTTATAAATAGGTGTTGAATATGCTTAAAGCAGGTGAGAAAATGTTCCAAGATCTAAATAAAGAAACTTTACAAGGACAATTACGTATGAAAATTTGAAAAGTAAAATAATACCACCCGCAAGTTAGATGAAAAAATGATTCCTTCTAAATTATAAACTCAGGTTACACTTTGCTTAATATATCAAAATACGATTATGATCCATAACGTCAAAAACAAATAATAATTTACCATGCAGTCTGGACTTAAAACTTTATGGAAAATCTAGAAGTTAAAATAAGAAATTCAAGAAAAAGCAGCAAAATTAAGTCCAGCTTTTTTCTGTATACTAAACGCAAATGTTTTAAATCACCTTTATATACCATTAGGCTATTTCCCTTTCGGGGTAAGCGTGACTCACTCGGTGAGGAAGAGAGGAATTAGTGTTTCACGATGACAAGATAATTTCTCGTTCCTCGATTGTTCACATTCGGTTCCGCCAACTTCTCATTGTGAAAATGATCGTCTAACCAACTGATTTTCTCAGTATCGATCGTCTCAAATAGCGAGATATTTCGATCGAGCACCAAGAAGTCTCGAGTTTAAAGTTTAAAATATTAAAATAGCACGTGCTAATTATGATAAAAAATAACAAATTTCTACACCTGGTAAATGCGTATGATTAATAAAAAAAACCTTAGAGCTCCTTCGGCTTTAACGAACATATTTTCATCACGTGTTTTGTGAGGAAAAAAAAGATTAAAAGGAAATTTTATTATCTATTTCAAAAACAATGTTGATATTGAACATTTTATTGTACCTATGTGTCTTTTTCCCAAAAATTTAATTCGTATTTTTGTATTGTCATTTTTCAAGATTAAAACAGAAACTGTGCATCCTATGAAAAAATTATTATAAACAAATTTGTAGCTCTTGTTTGGGTACAAAACTCTTGTTCATTTATTTTCTTCGTAGTTTGCGTCGTTTGTCCAAAAAATTAATTTTTTTATTTCCAATGTTGTTTTTTACGAATAAAACAAAAACGACTCAACTTGTCAAGAAGTTGTCGATTACATTTTTTCAAATCTTTTCAAGGTACATAATTTCTGTTTTTGCATTTTTTTTTCGTATGTTGCATAGTTTGACCGCAAAATGGAGTTTTATGATTTTTCAGTATTTTTTGTTCGATTAAAATGTGAATTTTCGATTTTTCAAGAAAATTCAAGAAGTTGTTATGATAATTTTGTGTAGCTTCCAAGAAGCAAGGTTTTTCCTTTTCAGATTTTTTTTCATATCGTGCGTTTTTGACTAAAATTTTCATTTTCGTTTGGTTTTTTGAATTTGGGAAATGCTATAACTCTGACAATTTCCTTTTTATCGAAAAAAGTCGTGAAAATGAATTGTTTGACTTTCCGAGTACAACTATACTACTGCTATCTTGAAAAGACTCGTCTCGAAAATTTTTTAAATGCTCAACTTTTTGAATTTTCATCCAACATATCTGGACAACAAACTCGTCCTTTCTTTCCATGCAATAAGTAAATATAATAACTTTAAGGACTTTTCCATTTTGAGAAGGTGATGCTTTTGATTTAAAAATTTAAATTTCGAATTAAGAGTTTTTATTTCAAAAATAAGAAAGTTTTGAATGTTATGCCATTGGAGTTCTTCAACACACTTACACATAATATATAATATACTAACACTTCAATTATGATTATGAAAATTAATAATTTTGCTGTCCGAATTATAATTCTGTAAAACATATGTACTAGGTTATGGAGAGAAATAAGGATTTAAAAATTGATCTAAATGAATTATTAGAATAATTTAGTATTTGAAAACATATATCTATAAGCAATGCTCAAATTTTGTAAATAATTTAAAAAATACTACAAATTTATATAACAAACCACACGGTTATTACTGTCCCAAAAATTCAAGAAATTCGTCATTTGTGATTTTTTGTGCAACAACGAGTAAATAAGATTCGAATTTTTCAACTTTAAGATCTGTATTTTTCTTCGTATCTGGAAAACCAAATTTTGAAATTAATTCACCTTCTTCTTAGAGACATTATTAAGGTGGCAATGTATAAAACTGTAAATTATAAAGACATGGTATTTGTAAACTCCATATTCCCGATTGAATACTAACCTAGTTAAGAAATATTTCTGTCGATCAAAAAACGATCGACAGATTGAATTTGTCGAAACGAGACAAATAAAAATGTCGCTTGTTTCTCGGATCGTGTCCATCGAATTCAAATGAAATTGTATGCTTACGGATGAAAGGTTGGCTGCTGTCATGAGACTCTTACCAATAATTCTTCTGATGCTTCTTTCCCATTTATTTTGATAAGGCCACTGTCCAATCACTGATAGAACAAATTTATTAACTGAGAATCCAATACCTGTTATATCTATTTCCTCTTTCTTATTCGAATTTTTGCTTGTGTGGAATATTTGTTTATTTCTGAAAAATGTAAATCAGTTGAATATTCTTCGGCTTAAGAAATTCTTAGTAATATTAAATTTTCATAATTCTGAATAAAAAATGTATTATTCCTCTTACGCTTGTCCTATTTTTACCTGCAATAAAAACAGACATTTCTTTCAAACGACAAAAATATAACTTTTAGTTTACAAAATATTTTTTATTCGTTTAGTAATTTTCTTAAATATTTTATTGACTGAACCAAATGGTTTAATTCGATCCACCAAATTATTCACATTTGCTTATAATAACGTATAATAACAAGGAGCATACTTTTCTCTGTGTTAGACATCACAAGTTTTGTTATGGAGATTTGATGAAAATCAACGAAGACAAATATTACGTAAAAATACCTTCCCTGTTTTTGAATTATTAATTAGGTGAAATATTATGAGAACTACTCTTAAATATGGAAAAAATATCCTTAGTGTAACATTTTTAATTAGGGAACGTTGAAATTAAATAATATTCGCAAGATTTATTCAATTGAAACTGTCGCTCGTACAAATTAAGTCCGAATAGCTATGGGAGAATCTGTAGGATTTATGTCCAAGAAATTGACTGTCGATTTTTATGAACGACCCCCTCTGCCCGATTTGTCAACTTTGTTTACTTACCCATAAAAGAAATTTCCGTTCTTCCCCAAATCGGTCGATATATTCAACATGGTATTTTAAATGTGAAAAACTCAGTTATCGAAAAACAGGGAAAAGTAAGTACCTGTTATGAATTTTTTATATTAAGTGTAGTCACTTCTTGATAATTGTTTCAGGAATGATTTCAACTCAATGAATTTCAATTTTGATCTCTTCAACCTTTTTGCATTTTGCTTGCAAGATGTTACAAAAATGCACAACATGAGTTTTATGAAAAATATAAATATGCTTTTTAACAAAGTTTTTATTGTTCGGAAAGTTCTTATTCGTTTCAAAGAATCGTATTTGCCTGTATTAACTATATTATTTATCCCGAAACATAATAAATTTTCATGGACTCACGGAAAAAAATTTTGTTCAAACAATAAAAAATTAGTAAGAAGATATTTGGCAACTTGTCACTTATTGGACAAAAATAATTCATGTGGCGAAAATTCAAACAAATACCAAATAACGGTTGTTTTGTATTTTTTGGGCATTTTGCAGACACAATACAACAGGGATGAGAGGAATCATACCCTGAATATGAAACCAAAAAACTATAAAAAGCTTAATTCTTCACTGAGTTATTGCAAAAAATGTGCGCAAATGTTTCTTAAAGAATGAAAGATTTAATGGCTTTCCTTTTTTTAACTTCTCTGACAACATTTTGTAATGTAGTAATAAAAATTTATTAAAAATAAGTCTAGCCTGTTTCAATGAGTTCAATTTTTACGAAAATCGAAAGTAGTGCAGGTTAGTATATAACACTATTGTTCTCGACGCAGAGAATGTGCTTTAATAGTAGGTACGTTATACTTTGTATTCTTTTGAAACATTATTTTTCTTCTTATTCTGGACTAGAATATTATGCTTTTCGTGCATTTAAGTATTTTCCTGTCAACTGCGCAAGCCTTCTGAGCCGATCCATTTCACGCTATCGAGCAAAAACTGAGATGACATTAAATGTGGAATGCAATATTTTGGGAAATTGTGGTGACTTCAGTGATGTGAGACTACCAACATATCTAGATATAATGAGG
The DNA here is from genome assembly GCA_011634705.1 of Andricus grossulariae. NCBI lineage: Eukaryota > Metazoa > Arthropoda > Insecta > Hymenoptera > Cynipidae > Andricus > Andricus grossulariae. The sequence goes on from JAABKJ010014500.1 coordinate 6,838, forward strand.
TACGCTTATCTGATTGGCAAAGTACAAAATTTGAAGACTGCAGTTAACTTCGTAGTCAATAGATTAGAAGAAAAATAAAAAAAAGGCTCGATTCATTTGTTGGTAAAAAAATAACAGTAAATATGCTAATGAAAAAATATGATATAGTTATTAGTTTTAGAACATCATTTCTTAGAGACGGAAAAACCCCGAGTTCAAGAAAAAGCTTGAATTATATATTCATGACACAGAACAATTATTTGTCATAGCAGCTTGCTAGTGCTCAGGGACATAGGTTCAATTGTACTTCAGAAAAACGACTATCGAAAACAGTGGCAGAGTTCTTTCTAGATCAACGCAGCTCCAGAGCGAAGAAAATATTATCAGCTTTGTTACTCGATGTTTAAGAGAAAATGAAGCGTACAAACTATGCCTATGACGAGGACACTTTCAATCACAGAAAATGACACAAAGCAGTTGGAAAAGTGATCAAAAGTGAAGATATTACAGTCACTATGGAAAGTGAAGTTTCCGAACTGCCAGTAAATTATGATAAAGATTTTTATATAGGAAATAAAGCTTAAAAGTTGCGATACTTCAGAGAGAGATCATGCTGATGAGGAATGGATGACAACTGATGGTAAGGGATGTTCAGTTTAGTTCATAAACCAGAAGTTCATTTTTGAATTTTCTAAGGACCTGTGATAAATATGGCGTAACAGACAGAAGTGCAGCAGATCTTGCTTCGTCTATTCTTCACGACATATATAATCAAGAGCCTATTTTTTAATCATTTATCACGAATAAAAACAAAGTCAGATGGAAATAGAAAAAATTGCGCAAACATTTTTAGAGGAAGCAGTATCTAGCTGCCCATTCATTGAAAGAAGAAAAGATAGAAGGATGCATACAAGAACACAAGCGAAAGATATTTTTTTAATCAAAAACCTGGGACTCTATATTTAGGATACGTATCACCACCAACCTCTCGAGCAACAAATTTTGCAGATGTTATTTATGAATAGCTTATTTATAAAATAATCGATTTATCAATCCTAGCATGTGCCGGATATGATAGCTATTCAAGAAATAGAAGCAAACATAGTGATATTATTTGTCACTTGGAAGAGAAACTTCAAAGACCACTACAATAGGTAGTTTATCAGTCACATAGTAACGATCTAGGCTTACGCCACTTGTTTGAAAAAATCGGAGATAAAATCTTTATTAAATGCAACGCAAAAGTGAAACATGCTCCTATAAATATGTGGCAAAGCATATCTTCATCAAGGTATTTAGCTGATGATCTTAAACCAATTATTTTTGATAATGTGTTACAGACAAATGCTTACCCTGCGCAGCCGAAAAATATCATTCTTGATAGTTTGTGCGACAAAAGCACAAACATCAGAGAGCAAGCTGGTAATTATATAATGACAACCAGAAAATCAAGGTAATACATTGTAAGGAACTTCGTAGTTCCAAAACTGAATTTCGAGGTAAATAATTATATCGAACTCATCAATTGCCAGAAATGTGTAATAAACGAACCTCCATTTACCATGCACTTCACTGACGATGCACTGCAGCAGTTAGCTTAAAAGGATTTAACTCACATAATAATGACACACGTTTTTGGTTATAACTCAGTAAATAAAAAACTTTTTTAACAAGTTTTTTATCTCATTTTTAAAGATTATATTTTTCCAAAGAACGTGTGATTTTATCAGATTTTTAATATTAGTTTCATGAAGTTATAGAAATATTCAAAGCAAATACAAACGTCAGTTTAAGAAATTTTTGCCAGATTTAGTAAAATTATGTACTGAATATATTTAGGTTAATTATGTAGACTACAAATTTTATTCAGCAAGAAGCTTACAAAATAAATGTATCAGGTCCAAAATAAATTTAGCGCTCATTGACTTTCAAAACTTGAATACGCTTGCGATAGCTGAATAATTTTTGTATCGGCTTCAAATTTTCAGGATAAAATACTTTTAGTATGCACGAAAGTTTAGACCTTGAAGAATTTTGAAATTCACCATTTTTGTCGGCCTACCCTGCTCTTCACTGTACAGCGAACAAAAGAATAATGACTCAATCTGAGCAAGTCGATTTGTACGCGCATGCCAAGTAAATATATATAAGTAATCCTCTGTTTTCACACCTGTAATTTTTTTCTTTATTATTTTTTCAAGCGTTCTATGTCCTACGGAAATCTCACCCCGGCTGAATTTATTATTCAACAGGAATAATCTAGAAACGTAGGAAAAAGGGTTCTTATTTTGGATAATCGTTTTCAAAGCTATTTTCAACGCTTCGGAATATTAATTTTAAATGTTTAGCTGCAGTACTGGGTTATTTATTATGCAAAGTCGGAACCAGGTAGTTAAGATAAAAAAAAATTTCTACAATAAGAAATGCCAAAGAATAATTTAAATAAATTATTTCTTTGACAAACGGAGTTATATTTTGAGAACGAAATCAATTTACCAATTTCAATTTTTTAGAACCATTTTTTCCCTTGAAATCGTAAAAAGTTATTATTTTTTTTTTTCGAAAATTAAGAAACGATTAACAAATTTTGAGGGTAATATATTTTTCAATTACATTTTGTAATTATATAATCAATTTTCATTTGCTTGAACAATTTTTTGCCTGTAAAGCGTGAAAAGCAATTTTTCAAACAATTTTCATTTGTTTACATAATTTTTATGCGTTTTAACCATTTTTCCCCTGTAATTCGTAAAAAGTTATTTTTTTCTGCAATTAATGACACAATTAATGAATGTAAGCGCTTCTTTTTTCGTTCAAGATATTTAGTAATCATTTAAACAATTAATAATAATCATTCACTTGCGTCTTTTCACAGGAAAGGTGGAGAAAAATCTAGTTTCTACGAATCTCTGACACTATATCGCTTATTATTTAGTTTTTTCTCATCCTAGAACATATATCATACATTGTTTAAACAATAATAATTGGTTTAAATAATTGAATTCACTTGTTTTAAGTAAATTATAGTCCTTTTTTTTTGTTGAAATCACCCTTGTAGGAAACAGAACAGAGACCCAGGTGCGAAATTCGGTCGGATGCCAGAGATTGACCATCGGCCCAAAGTCGGTCATACTTTGGTAACCGATCTGTGGTAACCTGAGTTGGACCGACTAAGGTGTTTTCAAGCTGCCATTGTCTCACCGACGTTGGCAACCGACGTCGGCGGTGGGCGAAAAGCCGACTGTCGGCCCATTTCTGGTCCAACTTTGGGCCGACGATCGG
>JAABKJ010014501.1:0-10098 GCA_011634705.1 Andricus grossulariae
CTCTTGCCCTATACCTTCACCTCCTAATAATTCTTTAAAAGAGTCTTTCAAAGCGTCTACTATCCCGTCTGTATCATTTAATTTTATTAAAACAATTTTTTTTTATATTAATTATCCAAATTTATTTATTTTTACATCATTAAAATAGACACTTATCTAAGCAATAAAAAAATATATATTTTATATATAAAATCTACTTTTAATATTTTAATAAAAATTGCAATAATTTTTTTTTATTAAAATTATTTTATATATATATTTTTTTTTAAACAAAATTAACGTTCTTAAAATCATGAATAAGATGTAAACTATTTCAGATATGTGAAAAGGTAATTATTTTCTTAATATTTTATTTTATTTTATAAATGATCCATCAAATCCAAATACACATATTTTTTTTTTAATTGTGAAATATACGTATGTTTTAAATTCCTTGAAAAAAATGTATTATTTAATGCAATTTTTTAAAACTTCAATTGTAGAACATGACTGATTTTCAATTTATTTTGTAATTTTATTTTTATTGTTATTCGTTAATTATTATTAATTTTCTTTCAAAAATAATTGTTTGTATAAAAATTGTTTACATAAAAAAAATGTATATGTAATATTATTCAATAATATGAGATATAATGTTAATTCAACATATTCAGTTTTTAATTTCATTTAAATTTCATGTGTAATTATAAATTCAAAACAATTTAAAAAAAAATTATTAATAATAAAAGATTATTAAGCTAAATATAATATACATTTATTTGTGACTTTGTTTATTTCTTTCCTTATGATAACCATATAATTTTTGTTATGTTAATATGTTTAATTTGTTTCGTATACAAATTAAAATTTGTATTCATTAATAAATTATGAATAATTTAAATGTATTGCTCTCATAAATATTTAAAAACATATTTTCAGAATAAATATTAATTCTCTTAACAATATTATTAATAAAAATAAATGAATCAATGAAACTTATATTTATAAAATTAATGTAATTTATTTCACGAATGAATTAAAAAGATTAATAGTATTGTTATTAAACTTACCCGCCATATTTTTAATCTTGCTATATAGTACACATGTAAAACACTATATAACACTTTAAAAAATGTTTTCGAACCCTTCTGCGTGGGTGGTTTCCGCTGTGACCTTTTCCTGGAGCGTGCTGGAGAACGAATGATGGTTTTCAGGATTTGAAGGTTCGAAATTCAGAATCCAAATCTGCCTTTTAAGTGGTGAATTTAAGAACTAAATAACTAATTTTTTATGAATACAATTAATGAATTAAAATTGTTGTTATAAATTCTTAGAAAAAATGTATACAATTCTTTCAAATGATTGTCATCTTATGAAGTGATTATGCTTTATATTTTTGTATACAATTTTATAATATAAATTATATGAATATTTATCATTTTCACTGTATAAAATTTGATTAACTTATATTATTTTATAATTAATTTCATAATTAAAATATTATTATTCGTTTTCCTTTAATAATTCGTTTTAAATATTTATGAATAAATTTCTTCATTTAATAAATATTGGAATAAATATATACATATATATATGAAAAGAATATAATTTTAACTCATAACAAATTATTTAAAAATTAATACATTTTTTTAAATGTATTTTATTTATTTTAAAATTTTATACAAATACTCGGAATCATTTTATGTTTTTTGTTTCACACTTGAACTTAATTTTCTTAAAAACTCCTTATCAATTTATTTAAATAATGTCATCCATTTATTTTATGTTGATTTATTTATTTCTTAGAATTGAATACGTGAACAAATGCATTAAAATGTAAAATAATGATTATATAATGTAAAATATAATTTTTTTATATTTCAAATTTCATATTATTTGTATTTTAAATTTATTTAAATTATTGATAATAATTTTTCTTTTTATAGAATGCTTAAGAAATAAATTAACTCTCTATTTATTTTTCAAAAATAATTTTTTTTTTTAATAAAAAATTTTTCATAAATGACTTAACTTATTTTATAATATTTTTGTGAATGTCGAAATTTAAACTTTTACTTCATAATAAATCATAATAATTTATTATAAAGTAAAATTTTCTGTTGTTATTGTTTAATAATATATTAAAATTTACATTTTTTCTCATATATCATATTTTTAATTTAGTTAAAATTAAATGTATGCAAAATATTATCCTTGAATTTATAATTTCTTAAAATGAATATTTATTTATTGTCAAATTTGTATATTATTGGAACTATTTCATTTATAAAAATATTATTTCCATTACAATAATGATAATATTTGTAATGAAAAAGTTTAATTTCAATAAATTTATTCATTTTTAAATAAAAAAAATATTATTCTACATAAAAAATTATAATTTTAATCACATAATTTTATTATCAATTATATTTTAATATTATGAATGTAACAAAATAAATATTTTCAAGAAAAAAGTCATTAACATTTATAAGTTAAAAAATAAATTTTCACTGAAAAAATTATTTGTTTGTATGAAATTAAATTTTTAATCTAAACACATAAAATTTAAAATAAGTATTTCCATGTAAAAATCATAAAAATAAAATTATATCTTAATATAATGAATTATAAAAAACAATTATGTTATAAGTTAATTTTTATATTTTCACAAAAGTATTAACCATCAATCAATACGAATAATAATAATTTGTAATAAAGATTAAATTTAATTTGGATATTTTAAAAATATTATCTTAAATTTATATTTATATGTCTTTTATATAAAATGTTAATTTTTGTTGTTAATTAATGATAATGAAAAATATAATACTTGTAATATTTCATTGAAAATATTAAATCTAAAAAATTTTTTTAATTCAAAAAGAAAAATTGTTTACAAATAAATTTTTATAATTAATTATCATTATTACATATTTATAAGTAATATAGATAAATTTGGTCTAAATCGTTAAAGTTTAAAAAATAATGTTTCAAAAAGACTACAATTTTGCATTTTTTAATATATTGCAATTTCTTTCATTGCTCATAATTTATTTTATAATTCTGTGTACAACACTCAATATAATGTATATTATGTTCGTCAATTTTTATTCTACTTCAAATTTATTTTATATATTATTAATTTTATAAATATGTATAAGCATTATTTGCGTTAATTTATCTTAATTACAATTTTATAATATATTATAATTATATTTTTTCCATTTCCCCTAAAATAATCAGTCTTTACGAGAAATTTCACGAGAAATGTTATATTAAAATTTGTAATGTTAAAAATAAGTTAAATAAAAATAATAATTTGTTTACGTGACATTAATTTTTTATATAAATAAATAAATTTTAAAATAAAGATTTCAATTCTGAAATCATAAAAATTATATTGTAATATAATATAATGAATTAAAAAATAATTATATGTTATAAGTGAATTTTTATATTTTCACAAAGCATATTAATTATCAATAAAAACGAATAATGATAATTTGTAATAATATTTATTAAAAATTATTATTATTCATTATAATAAATTTATATTTACATGTCTTCTGTTTAACTTGTTTCTTCTCTGCTTAATTATTAAAAAAATATATAAATGTATTAAAAATTTAAATATTTTCAATATACGAATTTCTTTCAAATATATATAATTAATATGAATATAAAAATAATTATATTATATGAAAAATTTAATAATTTTTTTTTTAAATTATCTATTTTAGATTTATGTGTTTCTAGTCATTCCAATAACCAATTATCCTAATTTCATCAATTTTCTAAATTAACTTCAACATTTTGTTTTTATTTGACGTTATATTTTAATATTCTTACAATTTCATTATGAAATATGTATTTTTGATTATATGTATATAAATATTGAATTTTAATTACTTGTATGAAAACTATATTATTTCTGTATTATCTGATGAATTATTTTTCATAATTTAAATTGTAATTTATTTAAATCATAATAATAAAACATATTTACTTCTATAATTTCATCTTATTTTAAATTTTTCCAATTCTTTATAATTTTTTTAAATCGTCTAAGTAAATTTTGTCTTGCCGTTGCAAGGGTTTGAAAATCGTTTTGCATTTCTTCATTTTCCTTCCAACAGCCGAACAACACGTGTTTCCTTTCTTATTCAAGCGCACTCATAAATATGTTACTTTATTTCATCTGAAGAGCATGCAACTCAACACCAATTCTTCTTTTGCGTGTTTAGAAAATTTGTTCCATGTAATTTTCTCAGACGGTTAATTTCGTCTGTTAATTTTATCCTGTCAGTAATGTATATTATAAGAGTATAGATTATAGACTACGTCATTATATATTTTATATATAATTTATATAATCTTAATTTACAATGATAACATTGCACTGGATAAAATATAAAAAATTTATCATTTTTTTACAGTTAAATTTTTTTTTGTATCATATTATATATAGTATATTATTATACATAATATATTTTCTAATTGATTTATTCACATTTTTTTTATTTATGAATTCTCATATAGATTATTGATACGAATAAATAAATGTTGTTAACGAATGTTGAAAAAAATCTTATTAAAAATATGCCATTTGCCTCTCATTTTACGTTAAATGAAATGTTTAAATTGTTCTACCATATTATTATAATTATTATATATATATTTCTTCAAATTAATTTTCATTGTTATTTTTATATAAATAACATTTCATGTAATTATTGTATAGATATATATTTTTATTGAATTAATTATTGTATATTTCTTTATGTAAATTTTTAAAAATATATTAAATTTGGATATATTTTATTCAATATATCTGAAATATTGAATTATTAATATTTTTACAAATTGATTATAAATGATAAAATAAATTACTTATTAGGTTAAAATAGTCTAATTCTAATTATTTCTGAATTTTGTCATGCATATAAATGTTTTTTATTTAAATTCATATATTATAAATACAAATGTATGATATCATAATAAAAAAATTAAAATTATTGAAATTGAATATAACAATATTGTTATATTGTTTCAAATTATTATTTATGTAAGGTTTCTCTATGTGAATTTTATTCGTACCTCATTAACCTGATTTTATAATTCATTTGAAGTTTAAAAATATTGAAGATATAAATTTTAAACTATTTCAGATTAATGATAATGTTAAAAAATTATATTAAACTGATTCATTTATATTGTACAAGTTGACCTATCTATCATATAGTAATTTCTATAATATTATTTCAAAAAAATTATATACATTTTTTTGTATGTAGAAATTACAAATAACATCTACATATTGTTTGATAGTATATAAATGTGAGAAAATATTTTTATTCGAAATATTAATTATTATAAATGAATTAAAAAATAATTGATATTGTTAATTGCAAAAAAATTATTAATAAAAAAGTTTGTATATTTTAATTTAAAAGTTTACTAAATTATTATATTTAATCTAATTAAATTTTACTTTCAAATTTCTGTTGTCATATTTCTTATATGCGTAATTTATTATTTAAATAAATTTTGTCGTTATCTATTATTGTAATAATTTTGTTTTAAATATTTAATCTATATCTATTAATGAATTATGTAATTTATTTTTGTTCGCTTTGCTTAGTTTTTTAAAATGTTATAACATTTTATGTAAATATAATTAATTTCAAATTATTGATGTAACTTTTTTTTTAAATTAAAATTCTAAAATTTTTATAATTTTAATTTAACAATTTCCCCATCCTAAACCCCTTATTAATTTAAAAACCATCATCATAATCGTTAAAAACGGATTAATATATTTTTTTGTGAATTTCTAATAAGTATGATTATAATTATAAATAATATTCACTTTATTTTTTCAGTATTTGTCAATTTGTAATTTTACTAAATAATAGTAATTATTTTATGTGATGAATGACGAATAAAATTATAAATAATAATCTTTTAGTCAATATAATTATTTTTTAGTCAATAACAATTTTGTCAAATATATTTTTTTAGTCTATACAAATAATATAAATAATAAAATAAGCTTATTGATTTCAAAAAATATTAATTTGAATAATTTTTTTAAAATTTTTGTTTATATTTTCAAAATTGTTGTGAAAATTATATGTACTGATATTATGAATTTTATGAATTAAATTAAATATTAATCATTTTTATAATTTATTATATATTCTGATATGAAATATATTTTCATTAAATAATATTCATTTCTCAATAAAGATTGTGAATTTCTAATAAAAATATTTAATTATATTTTAAATAAAAATCTTATATTTCGATAAAAGCTGATTAAATTATTTGTGATTATTGTAATAACCATTTTTAAATATATTTATTATCATAATTTCATTTCGTATTATATTTTTACAATAAAATAATTAATGATAAATTAATACAAATTCAGGGTGGATTATAAATGAATTGCGGAAAATATTTTTAAATCTCTTGAGGTCTTTTAAATACTAAAAAATCTTTCACTTGTTGTAAATAAAATCTTTGAAATGTATTAAAATATTTTAAAATCCCTTTAAATTACATGAAATTTGATGCTACTTCCTGAAATACTTTAGAATGTATCAAAATACATTGAGAACTTTTAAACTCCCATAAAATCATTTAAATTCTCTCTAATATTATAAAGTACCTTGAAATCCTCCAAAATGTCATACAACATTACCGATCCTGTAAACTCTTTCCATATCTTACAAAATTCGAGGAAATTATTTGAGACCCCATGTACATTTTGTTAAATTCTATAAAATTAATCAAATCCTTTGAAATCCCTTGAAATGTTATAAATCTCTAGAAAATGCCTTGATATCTTTTAAAATACCTTAAAATGTTCAAAAACCCTTAAAATAATTTAAAAACATTAACATATATAAAAAAAGTTTTTGTAATCTTTATAAATTTTCTAAAATATTTCGAATCCTTCGATATCTGTTTAAAGAACTGGAAAATGACTTAAAATATTTTACAATAACCTGAAATATTTTAAATCTTTTTAAATCCCATAAGTTTATTAAAATTATTCAAAAATTTTGTTTGAATTTTTGTAAATAAGTTAAAAAATGTTTCATCCTTTAAAATTAAAAATCTTTTTTTTAATCTTGAAAATGCCAAAGTATTTTAAAAAAGACTTTGAAATATTCAAAATCTTCTCATTATTTTGTCGATTTACCTTCATGATCAATTAAATAAAATGTTTAAAAAAATTTTGAAATCCATTGATTTCAATATAATTGATTAAATTTATAATCAGTCAAGTGAATTTAAAATATTCTTAATAACTTAATATTCTTTAACTATGAGTAAATGAATAAAATAATAATAATAAAAAAATTATTTAAACTATTTACGAATATTTTTATTCAAATTAATATTTTATATTGAAATGTATACATGATTAATGCAAATATATATTTTCTTTAACGTCTACTAAATAAATAAAAATACATGACATTGACTATAATAATATTATTATATTTTTATAAATTAGTATCTGTTTTAACTCATACCATACTTTTTCAATATATGTTTATTTATGTGAATTTTATTCAAAAATCAATAAGTTGATTTTACACTGAAATGCAAAAGTCGTAATATCAAAGAAAGAAATTTAACACATATAACCCTTGGGTAACTTCCTCTTCACCCACCTCCAATCCTTCTCATCTACCCAGGTTTCACTCAACATCACTACATCCCATTTCATCACCTCTTCCCAGAATCCTTCATCTTTATTCATTAGCCCCGATACGTTCCAAAACGCTACTCTCACTTCTTTCTTTCTTTCTCGCTTCTTTCGTCTTTACGTCCCCTCCCTACTTTTGTGTAAACCCCGTCGCTCCGCCTTCTCCTTTCTTTCACCCTCTACTGTTTCTATAATCCTAAACTCTCCCCTCTGTCTCCATTTCTCAAAAAGCTGTCTCGATCCTAAGCTACCAGATCTGAATCTATTAAGCAGATCTCGATTTGATGGCCGACCTCGAGTCCCTCTGTCAGCTGTACCCCTTCCTTCTCTCCCGACCCCAAGTTCCCTGGCGTAGTAAACTGCACCTCGTCATCATCGGTACTATCTCCGGCATCACCCTTCCCCCTCCCTGTTTCGCCAACAACCATAAGATCATCAGCACCGGGGTTGTTTTCTACCTGCTGCTGCCCTCTGCTCGACCCCTCTGGGCTTCTCATTACGCACATACTGGCCTAGTGCCTACCTTACCGATCTGCTGTCCTCTATCTTCCCTCTGTCTTTTCTGTCCTCGACAACTAACCTCCAAATTAGCACTTTCAACTTCCCTCTTAAACTTTTCAATCTTAAAAAAAAGCTCCCCCACACTACCGCACATACCCTTCACTACACTCACCCCCCTTACCACCTTTCACTTCAATCACACCTCCACACCCGTCACCAAAACCAAAAAAGATAGTACAGAACAAAAACGCGTACTTTACCATTCGGTACCGGAAACGAAAGCCAAATTTAACTAGTCTATTTTTTGTTGAAAATTTATCTTTTTTAGTTATAAATCTATTTTGTTGAAAGTTTGTCTTTCTGGTAAAAAATTCATTTGTTTAGTTATAAATTCATTTCTTTTGCTCAAAAACTTATTTCTCGAACTAAAAATGAAACTATTCTATACTTTGTTAAAAATTTATGGTTTTAGTTTAAAATTCATCCATTTAGTTGAAAATGTATCTGCTTTTTTAAATAGAATATCAACCTTTTTGGTTGAAGATGCAACTATTATGTTAAAAATTCCATTAAAAATAAAAAATTCTGATGGGAAATTCATGTATTTCATTAAAAATTATTCTTCTTTGGTAGAAAAGTAATTTCTTTGGCTGAAATTCTCATTTCTTTAGTGGGAAGTTATTTTTTAAATTAAAAATTAATTCTTTTCAATAAAAATTTGAATATTAATTTTTTTAACTAAAAATTTAAATATATTCTATTAGTTTGAAATGTATGCTTGTAGTTAAAAATTTGTCTTTTTTTATTAGAAAATTCACCTTTTTGGTTGGAAATTCACCTAATTGGTGAAATGTTTTTTTTTTTTTTTTTGAAGATGCATCATTTTCTTTCAAAACTGATTTCTCTCGTTAAAAATTGAATAAATTTTGTCCAAAATATGTTTTTTTTTGTTAAAAATAATTTTTTCAACGAGAAATGTAGCTGCTTCATTTTTTTCTAGAATATTGATCTTTTTAAGTTGAACATTCCCTTAATTTGTTAAAAATATCTTCTCTTTTATGAGAAATTCAATTATTTAGGTAGGTAGTTCATATTTTTTTGTTAGAAGTTCAACTTTGTTTTCAAAAATTAGTCTTGATGACCTGAAAACTCAACATTTTGGATGAGAATTTTTTTATTGATTGGAGAATCCTTCCTGGTTGAAAATTCAACTCTTTTGTTGAAAATTTGTATTTTTTGGCGCAAGTCAACAATTTTTTATCGAAAAGTAAAATAATTTGTGCTGAAAATATCAACTTTTTGTAATATAATAATAACACTGTTTGTTGAAAATTATTTTTTTTCTATTAAAGATTCCTCAGTTTGGATAAGAATTGAACTAATTCGTTGAAAATTCCCTTTTTCTTTTATCACCCGCATCTTTACACGTCCATTTTTAAAGTCATTCTGCTTTTATTTCGTAACTTAATAAGTATTATCCACTGAGAGAAAATGATAGTCTATATATTTAAATATATTCCGAAATCCTACAATATCAACCGAAACTTAAAAATGTTAAAGCTTCTACGGGGGACTTGGCTTTAAACTTCAGCCCTGAGAATATTGACGTCCCTAGCGATTCTCATTTTACCTTAATGTTGTGTAATTCCTCTCCTAATGGAAGTGAAAATCTCTTTAAAAATTCTGCAATCGATATTTTTTTAAGTGAATCATTAATATCACACAAAAGTAAACTTAATATAATTCATTTAATAAAAATTGACAATACTTTGCGTTATTGTATAATATACTGGTATAAAAATACTACAACCCTTCTATCAATTATTACATATCAGAATTTTCACATTTGGACTTGAGATTTTACATAACTCTTTTGTATTATTTATAGTTCT
>JAABKJ010014502.1:0-10098 GCA_011634705.1 Andricus grossulariae
TGCTAATAATTCAAATTGAATTCTAGCAATTCAAACTAAATACTAGAAAATTAAAATTGAATGCTAGTAATTCAAATGGAATTCTAACAATTGAAATTAAATTCTAAACAACAATAATAAATTCTAAATAATATTAATTAATTCTAACCATCCATGGTTCAAATTGAAATCTAACAAATCATGATGAAATTGAGCAATTCACATCAAAATGCATGGGCATCCATTTCCATTGAAATTGAAATTGAATGCTAGAATTTAATTATAGCAATTAAAATTAAATTCAAGAAATTAAAATTGAATGCTAGAATTGAATTCTAGCAATTAAATCAAATTCTAGAAATTAAAATTGAATTTAATGTAATACACTTGATAAACAATTGAAATAATTGAACCCTAATTAATTTTTCAGCACCCGATCCTCCGTCAAATTTGACGGTCGCCGTTCGAAATGGAAAATCTGCAATGGTCTATTGGGCTCCACCTAGTCAAGGAAATTACTCCGGATTCCGATTGAGGGTGCAGAGCTTCAATGATGCAGCGAATCCCTGGACGAGAGTTATTCCCGCTGACGCTGTGCCCTACACCCTCAGGGACTTGACGCCCGGAGCGACATATTCCCTCCAACTATTCACCGTCCTGGACTCAAAGGAGAGCGTCGCTTACACCAGCAGAAATTTCACCACGAGTACGTACTTCCAGAGTTCCTGAATTCTTAATACCCAATCAAGCAGGGTTTCAAGTGAAATTTATGGGAAGAGAGGATTTGGGAGGGAAATGGAGATGGAGATGTTCCGAGCAAGTTTATAAGCTTCCAACTGCTGAGAACTTAAAGAATATTGTAATGACGGACGAGGGCAGATTTTATCCTAATGAGAAACAGGTTTCTTGATGTCAAACTTTTCCCAACTTTCGAGAGTCTTCCAAAAAAGGGAAATTTCATTTTCAAACATTTCCCTCAAGCAATTTGTCGCGGGTACTAATTTTTGGGAAAAAGATCTTTTGTTTTTACCAGAAAAAAAACAGCCCAAGAGCACGCAAATCCCTAGCGTATCACATGAATGGTCCGCTAGGGACGGTTGAATATTTGACAAAAAAGATGACTTTGAAAGAAAATATTTTAATTTTCAACAAAATATTTTAACGTTCAACATAATATTTGCATTTTGAATTCATTTGTAGAGTTTTCCCTTATTTGAAATACAATGGATGGTTAGAATTCATTAATATTGTTTAGAACTTACTATCATTGTTTAGAATTTAATTTCAATTGTTAGAATTCAATTTGAATTACTAGCATTCAATTTTAATTTTCTAGTACTTAGTTTGTGTTGCTAGAATTCGATTTGAATCATTAGCACTCGATTTTAATTTTTAGAATTTAATTTTAATTTCTGGAATTCAATTATAGCATTCAAATGTTAATTTCTAGAACTTTAATATAATTGCTGGAATTCAATTTGAATTACTAGCATTCAATTTTTATTTCTAGAATTTAATTTTATTTGCTAGAATTCAAGTCTAGCATTTAATTATAACTAATAGAATACAATTCGAATTAGAAGCATTCAATTTTGATTTCTAGCATTCTATTTTAATTTCTACAATTTAATTTTTATTGCTAGATTTCTATTTGAATTACTAGCATTCAATTTTAATGATATTATTTAATTTTAATTGATAGAATTAAATTCCAGCATTCAACTTTAATTTCTAGAATTTAATTTGAATTGCTAGAATTCAATTCTAGCATTCAATTTCAATTTCTAGAGTACAATTCGAATTAAAAGCACTTAATTTTAATTTCTAGCATTCAATTTTAATTTCTTTAATTTAATTTTAATTGCTAGAATTGGATTCTGGCATTCAATTTTAATTTCTAGAATTTAATTGTAATTGCTAGAATTCAATTTGAATTACTAGCATTCAATTTTAATTTCTAGAATTTAATTTTAGTTGCTAGAATTCAATTTGAATTACCAGCATTCAATTTTAATGTCTAGAATTTGATTTTAATTACTCCCATCCTCCCATCTTAAAAAAAAACGTTCGAAAATTTGTTGTTATTGAATTTGTTTGTCATGTCAGAAAGAAACTTTTCAGTGCTATTATCAACGAATCTAATCATGTTGAGTTATTCGCCCCCCCCCCTAAAGCGGATGCCTCCCATCTTGAAATTTTTTAAATTTAATTTGTTCATTCATAGTATACCATTTAAGTCGGTGGATTTGAATGTGAACTGCTGAAATTCATGGCGATTTGTTAGATTTCAATTTGAAATACCATGGATGGTTAGAATTCACTAATATTGTTTAAAATTTATTATTATTGTCTAGAATTTAATTTAAATTGCTAGACTTCAATATGAATTACTAGCATTCAATTTTATTCCCTAATATTTAGTTCGTATTGCTATATTTCAATTTGATTGCTAGAATTCAACTTGAATTGCTAGAATTCAATTTAAATTATTAGCATTCGATTTTAATTTCTAGAATTTAATTTCAATTTCTATGATTCAATTATAGAATTCAATTTTAATTTCTAGGATTTAATTTTAATTACTAGAATTCAAGTTGAATTATTAGCATTTAATTTCTTTCTAGAATTTAATTTTAATTGTTAGAATTCTATTATAGCATTTAATTTTAATTTCTAGAATATAATTATATTTGCTAGAATTCAATTTCAATTACTGGCAATGAATTTTAATTTCTAGAATTTCATTCGAATTGATAAAAATCAATTTGAATTACTAGCATTCAATTTGAATTTCTATAATTTATTTTTTATTGCTAGAATTCAATTTGAATTACTAGTATTCAATTTTAATTTCTAGAATTTCATTTTAATTGCTAAAATTCAATTCTAGCATTCAATTTTAATTTCTGGAATACAATTGGAATAACAAGCATTCGATTTTAATTTCTAGAATTTAATTTTAATTTCTAGAATCCAATTATAGCATTCAATTATAATTTCTAGAATGTAATTTTAATTACCAGAATTCAATTTGAATTACTAGCATTCAACTTTAATTCTTAGAATTTAATTTTAATTGCTATAATTCAATTTTAATTACTAGCATTCAATTTCAGTTTTTCGAATTTAATTTGTATTGCTAGAATTCAATTTGAATTACAAGCATTCAATTTTAGTTTCTAGAATTTGATTTTAATCGATAGAATTCAATTTTAATTTCTAGAATTTAATTTTAATTGCTAAAATTCAATTCTAGCATTCAATTTTAATTTCTGGAATACAATTTGAATGACAAGTATTCGATTTCAAAATCTAGAATTCAATTTCAATTGCTAGAATTCAATTTGAATTACTAGCATTCAATTTTAATTTGTAGAATTTAATTTTAATTGATAGAATCCTATTATAGCATTCAATTTTGATTTCTAGAATTAAATTATAATTGCTAGAATTCTATTATAGCATTCAATTTTAATTTCTAGAATTTAATTTTAGTTGCTAGAATTCAATTTGAATTACTAGCATTCAATTTCAATGTCTAGAATATGATTTTAATTGATAGAATTCAATTATAGCATTCAATTTTAATTTCTGGAATTTAATTTTATTTGCTAGAATTCAATTCTAGCATTCATTTTTAGCTTATAGAATACAATTCGAATTAAAAGCATTCAATTTTGATGTCTAAAATTTGATTTCAGTTGATAGAATTCAATTCTAGCATTCCATTTTAATTTTTAGAATTTAATTTTAATTGCTAGAATTGATTCCAGCAATAAATTCTAATTTCTAGGATACAATTTGAATTACAAGCATTCAATTTTACTTTATATAATTTGATTTCAATTGCTAGAAATCAATTCTAGCATACATTTTTAATTTCTAGAATTTAAGTTTAATTGATAGAATTCAATTCTAGAATTTAATTTTGATTTCAAGAATACAATTTGAATTACAAGCATTCAATTTTAAATTATAGAATTTAATTTGTATTGCTACAATTCAATTTGAATTACTAGAATTCAATTTTAATTTCTAGAATTTAATTTAATTGCTAAAATTCTATGATAGCATTCAATTTTAATTTCTAGAATTTAATTGTAATTGCTAAAATTCTATTATAGCGTTCAATTTTAATTTCTAGAATTTAATTTTTGTTGTTAGAATTCCATTTGAATTACTTGCATTCAATTGTAATTTCTAGAATTTAGTTTTAGGTGCTAGAATTCAATTTGAATTACAAGCATTCAATTTCAATTTCTATAATTGATTTCAATTGATAGAATTCAATTTGAGCATTCAATTTTAGTTTCTAGAATTTAATTTTAATTGCTAGAATTCAATTCCAACAGTCAATTCTAATTTCTAGAATTTAATTTTAGTTGCTAGAATTCAATTTTAATTACTAGAATTCGATTTAAATTTTTTGAATTTAATTCGTATTAGTAGAATTCAATTTGAATTAGAAGCATTCAATTTTAATTTCTAGAATTTAATTTTAGTTGCTTGAATTCAATTTTTATTTTTCGAATTTAATTTGTATTAGTAGAATTCAATTTGAATTACAAGCATTCAATTTTAATTTCTAGAATTTGATTTTAATTGATGAAATTCAATTCTAGCATTCAATTTCAGTTTCTAGAATTAATTTTACTTGAAAGAATACAATTTCAACAATCGATTCTAATTTCTAGAATACAATTTGAATTACAAGCATTCAAATTTTAATTTCTATAATTTGATTATAATTGCTAGAATTGAATTCTAGCATTAAATTTTAATTTCTAAAATTTACTTTTAATTGCTAGAATTCAATTTGAATTACTAACATTCAATCTTAATTTCTAGAATTAATATCAGTTGCTAGGAATTAAATTTGAATTACTAGCATTCAATTTTAATTTATAGAATTTAATATTAATTGCTAGAATTCAATTCTAGCATTCAATTTTAATTTGTCGAATTTGATTTTAATTGCTAGAATTTAATTCTAGCATTCAATTTTAATTGGTAGAATTTAATTTTTATTGCTAGAATTCAATTCTGGCATTCAATTGTGATTTTTGGAATACAATTTGAATTACAAGCATTCAATTTTAATTTCTAGAATTCAATTTTAATGGCTAGAATTCAAGTCTAGCATTCAATTTTAATTTCTAGAATACAATTTGAATCACAAGCATTCAATTTTAATTTTTAGGTTGTGATTTTAGTTTCTAGAATTCAATTATAGCATTTAATTTTAATTTCTATAATTTAATTTTAATTGCTAGAATTCAATTCCAGCATTCAATTTTGATTTATAGAATAGAATTTGAATTACAAGCATTTAATTTTATTTTCTATAATTTAATTTTTATTGCTAGAAGTTAATTTGAATTACTAGCATTTGATTTTAATTGATTGAATTGAATTCTAGCATTCCATTTTAATTTCTAGAATGTAATTTTAATTGCTAGAATTCAATTTGAGCATTCAATTTTAATTTCTGGAATACACTTTGAATTACAAGCATTTAATTTTAATTTCTATAATTTGATTTTAATTGCTAGAATTCAATTCTAGCATACATTTTTAATTTCTAGAATTTAAGTTTAATTGTTAGAATTCAATTCTAGCATTTAATTTTGATTTCTAGAATACAATTTGATTTACAAGCATTCAATTTTAATTTCTAGAATTTGAGTTTAATTTTATAGAATTAAATTTGAATTACTAGTTTTCAATTTTAATTGACAGAATTTACTTTTTTTTACTAGAATTCAATTCTAGCATTCAATTTTAATGTGTAGAATTTGGGTTTAATTGTTAGAATTCAAATCTTGCATTTAATTTGAATGTCTAGAATTTAATTTTTATTGCTAGAATTCAATTCTAGCATTCAATTTTGATGTCTAGAATATAATTTAAATTACAAGCATTCAATTTTAATTTCTACAATTTAATTTGAATTGAAAGAATTTAATTTGAATTTCTAGCATTCAATTTTAATTTTTCGAATTTAATTTGTATTGCTAGAATTCAATTTGAATTACAAGCATTCAATTTTAATTTTTTGAATTTAATTTGTATTGCTAGAATTCAATTTGAAT
The DNA here is from genome assembly GCA_011634705.1 of Andricus grossulariae. Classification (NCBI taxonomy): domain Eukaryota; kingdom Metazoa; phylum Arthropoda; class Insecta; order Hymenoptera; family Cynipidae; genus Andricus; species Andricus grossulariae. The sequence goes on from JAABKJ010014502.1 coordinate 6,072, forward strand.
TACTAGTATTCAATTTTAATTTCTAGAATTCAATTTTAATTTTAATTGCGTCCATCCTCCCATCTTCAAGAAAAAAAAACTTTCGAAAATTTGTTGTTCTTGGATTTATTCGTAATGCCAGGAACAAACTTTTCAGTGCTATCACTAACGAATCTAATCACGTTGAGTTATTCGACCCAACCTAACTCAGATGACTCTCATCTTAATTTTTTTTTTTTAATTTGTTGTTGAATTTTTTCGTAATTCCGGAAAGAAAGTTTTTAGTGCTATTACCAAACGAATCTAATCATTTTTTATTTTTCCGCCCACCCTAATCCGGATTCCTCCCATCTTCAAATTTTTTTTTTTTCAGGGTTCATATAAAAAAAATGCACAATTCACTTGAAAAATTTTGACTATCCGCCGGACTATAAAGAAGTCATTGAACTTGGATCTACTGCTCTACTGATGACACAATTTTGTTTCAGAGCCAAATACCCCGGGCAAGTTCATCGTATGGTTTCGAAACGAGACCACTTTGTTGGTTCTTTGGCAACCACCTTATCCTGCAGGGATTTACACACATTATAAGGTCAGCATAGATCCTCCAGATGCTCTCGAATCCGTCCTTTATGTTGAAAAAGAAGGCGAACCACCCGGACCTGCTCAAGCGGCTTTCAAGGGTCTCGTTCCTGGTAAGATAAACTCTAATATAAAAAAAATATTCAACAATTTCAGAAAGGATTGCCTAGAACAAAAAATATCTTTTCAGAAATACTGGCGAAATTAGCTGCGCGGCGAATCACGTCGCGGACGTTAAGCCATTTCGTGCGCGGCGAGCACTCGGATGGGTGACCGTTCGTGATTCACTGCTTTTAATTCTTGTCGAGCGGGAGGTTTGACCGGGGGAAAATATTTTAGAAGACGTTGAATTTTCAATGAAATAGATGAATTTTCAACAAATAGCTTAATTTTTTAATAAAAAAGATACATTTTCATACGAAACAGTTGAATTTTCTGCCGAAAAGATGAATTTTCATCTCAAAAAAAAAATGCATTTTTAAACCAAAGAATAAACTTTCTACTGATATAGATCAATTTTCTACTTAAAATCGAATAGTTAAATTTTCAGTTAAAAACTAATTAAAAAAAAAAAGAAACAATTAGTTGAATTTTCAACAAAATATATGAACTTCAAAGCAAGAATCTTAATTTTCTACAAAGAAAAAAAAACGAATTTTCAACAAAGTAGTAAAATTTTCAACCAAAGAGATGAATTTTTAACTAAAATGATGAATCTTCAATACAAAAATGGATTTTTTAACAAAGTAGTTAAATTTTCAGCCAAAAAGTTGAATTTTTAACCAAGAAGATTTATTTTCTACCAAAAAAAAAACGAAATTTTAAATTAAATAGATGAATTTTCAATTAAAATAAAGAATGTTCAACCAAAAAAATTACTTTTAAACAGAATTGTTTTATTTTTAACAAGCTAGAATAAATTTCAACCATTTAGTCGAATTTTGAAACTAAAAAGTATACATTTTATAGCAAAAATGGAATAGTTAAATATTTAATTGAAAAAAAAAATAATTTTCGAGAACAAAATAATTAATTTCAAACAAAATAGTTTAATCTTGAACTGAAAATTTTTAGTAAATGAGTTCCACTTCAAACCAGTAGTTGAATTTTCAACCAATTAGTTGAATTTTTAACTAAAAAATATACATTTTATACCAAGAATGGAATAGTTGAATTTTTGATTTAAAAAATTCATTTTCAACAATAAAAAAACTTATTACAAACAAAATAGTTCAAATTTTACAAACAAATTTTTTTTTAGCAAAGATGTTTAGCTGTGAACCAAGTATTTAAATTGTCAACCAAACAGTTGAATTTTCAACCAAATAGTTGAATTTCCAACTAAGAAATTTAATTTTTTTTCAAAAAGACGAATTTTCAAATAAGAAATATCAATTTTCAATAAAAAATGGAATAGTTAAATTTTTAATTCAAAGAATTAATTTTCAACGAGAAAAGATAAATTCTCAACAAAAAATGTAATAGTTGATATTTTAACTAAAAAAGATTTTAATTTTAAATAAAAAACAGTTGAATTTAATGAAAAAACGAATTTTCAAAAAAAGAGTTATATTTTCAATCATTAAAAAATGTTCAGTCAAGGTATGTCAATATGAATTGCTCAATTTCAACATAAACGAATGATGGTTTTCTGCAGTTTTCCTCTTCCCTGACCAAACCTCCAGGAAAATGCCCATCGTAGTAAAGTAAAATGCAAAAGAAATTGCTAGAATTCAATATAAATTGATAGAATATAATATTAAAGAAAGATGAGTTTCTGCAGTTTTCCCCTCCCCTGACCAAGCCTCCAGGAAAATGCCCATCTTAGTAAAGTAAAATCCAATAGGAATTGCTACAATTCGGCAGGAATTGCTAGAATTCAATAAGAATTGCTACAATTCAATATAAATTGCTAGAATTCAATATGAATTGCTAGAATTCAATATAAATTGCTAGAATTTAATATGAAAGAAATATGTTTTTCTGCAGTTTTCCTCTCCCCTGGCCAAACCTCCAGCAAAATGCCCGTCTTAGTAAAGTAAAATCCAATAGAAATTGCTAGAATTCGATAGGAATTGCTAGAATTAGAAAGCTATCGCTAGAATTGAATATTAAAGAAAGGTGGTTTTCTGCAGTTGTCCTCTCCTCTGTTCAAACCTTCAGGATAATGCCCATCTTCGTAAAATAGAATCCAATAGGAATTGCTAGAATTCGATAGGAATTGCTAGAATTCGATAGCTATCGCTAGAATTCAATATTAAAGAAAGGTGATTTTCTGCAGTTGTCCTCTCCCCTGGTAAAATTTTCAGGATAATGCCCATCTTAGTAAAATAAAATCCAATAGGAATTGCTAGAATTCAATATGAATTTCTAGAATATAATATAAAAGAAAAATGGTTTTCTGCAGTTTTCCTCTCCCCTGGCCAAACCTCGAGGAAAATTTCCATCTTAGTAAAGCAAAATCCAATAGGAATTGCTAGAATTCGATAGGAATTGCTAGCATTCAATATGAATTCCTAGAATTCAATATGAATTTCTAGAATTCAATATGAATTCCTAGAATTCAATATGAATTCCTAGAATTCAATATGAATTCCTAGAATTCAAGAAGAATTGCTAGAATTCAATGTGAATTGTTATAATTCAATATGAATTGCTAGAATTCAATATGAATAGCTAGAATTCAATATGAATTGCTAGAATTTAATATGAAAGAAAGGTGGTTTTCGGCAGTTGTCCTCTCCCCTGGTCAAACCTTCAGGATAATACCCATCCTAGTAAAATAAAATCCAATAGGAATTGCTAGAAGTCGATAGGAATTGCTGGAATTCAATATGAATTGCTAGAATTTAATATAAAACAAAAATTGTTTTCTGCAGTTTTCCTCTCCCCTGGCCAAACCTCGAGGAAAATGCCCATCTTAGTAAAGTAAAATCCAATAGGAATTGCTACGATTCGACAGGAATTGCTAGAATTCAATAATAATTGCTAGAATCCAATGTGACTTGCTAGAATTCAATATGAATTACTAGAATTCAATATGAATTGCTAGAATTCAATATGAATTGTTAGAATATAATATGAGAGAAAGATGTTTTTCTGTAGTTTTCCTCTTCCCTGGCCAAACCTCCAGCGAAATACCCGTCCTAATAAAGTAAAATCCAATAGGAATTGCTAGAATTCTATAGGAATTGCTAGAATTAGATAGCTATCGCTAGAATTCAATATTAAAGAAAGGTGGTTTTCTGCAGTTGTCCTCTCCCCTGGTCAAAACCTTCAGGATAATGCCCATCTTAGTAAAATAAAATCCAATAGGAATTGCTAGAATTCAGTATAGATTGCTAGAATTCGATAGGAATTGCTAGAATTCAATATGAATTGCTAGAATTTAATATGAGAGAAAGATGTTTTTCTGTAGTTTTCCTCTTCCCTGGCCAAACCTCCAGCGAAATACCCGTCCTAATAA
>JAABKJ010014503.1:0-10098 GCA_011634705.1 Andricus grossulariae
AGTTAAAACTCAAATTGTTTAGTTGAAAATAATATTTTTTCGGTGAGGATTCAAGTATTTTGTTAAAAATTGTTCTTTGTTGGTTAAATCCAACTGTTTTTTTATTTGAGATTAAATTTTTTTTTTAATATCAACTATTACATTTTTCGAAAAAAATTCATCTTTTTAGATTAAAAATTCAACTCCTTTGTTGAAACTTGAACTTCTTTCTCAAAAATTATTTTTTTATTTTTGGTTGAAGATTTATAATTTTATTTTGAAAACTTGTTTTTTTTTTTGTTAAATATGATTTTTTTCTAATGAAAATTTAACTATTTTGTTGGAAATTCAACCGATTGGTTGTAAAATATCTTTTATGTTGAAAATTCATATTTTCGGGTAAATTTCAATTGTTTTTGTATAAAAATCGTCCTTCTGACTTGAAAATTTCACAATTTGGTAGAAAATTTAACTATTTGGTTGAAAATTGATGTATTTTATAGAAATTTCTTTTTTTGTTTTTGTTTGAAAAAAAAAAATTTTTTGGTTAAAACTCAAATTGTTTAGTTGAAAATAATATTTTTTCGGTGAGGATTCAAGTATTTGGTTAAAAATTTGTCTTTTTTTGTTAAATCCAACTGTTTTTTTATTTGAGATTAAATTTTTTTTTAATATCAACTATTACATTTTTCGTTAAAAATTCATCTTTTTAGATTAAAAATTCAACTCCTTGGTTGAAAGTTAAACTACTTTCTTAAAAATGATTTTTTTTTTAACTTAAATTTAACTATTTTGTTGAAAATTCAATCGATTGGTTGTAAAATAATTTTTTTGATTGAAAAATAATATTTTCGGGTTAAAAGTTCAACTGTTTTTATAGAAAATGTGTATAAAGTTCAACTATTTGGTATAAAATTAAACAGTTTTGTAGAAAAATCATTTTTTTTCATTGAAAATTAATTCTCCTTAATAAAAATTACAGACTACAAATTAACAAAATAAAATTAGGATTAAAATCACATCCATTGTTCAAAATATTTAGTTAAAAATTTATGTAATTTGTTGAAAATTTGTATTTTTTGGTTGAAAATTGAACTATCTGATTAAAAATTGATGTATTTTGTTGAAAATTTGTATTTTTAGGTAGAAAATAATTTTGTTGTTAAATATGCAATGTATGGTTAAAAATTAATGTATTTTATTTAAGGCTTCAAGTATTTTGTGAGAAATTCATATTTTCGGGTTAAAAATTCAACTGTCTTTATAGAAAAATCGTCTTTTTGACTTGAAAATTTCACAATTTGGTATAAAAGTCAACTATTTGGTATAAAATTAAACAGTTTTGTAGAAAAATCGTTTTTTTTTAATTGAAAATTATTTCTCCTCAATAAAAATTACAGTATATCATGTTTATTAAAAATTTATCTTTTCTAGCTTAAAAATTCAACTATTCAGTTCAAAATTATTAGAAACGAAAAAATACAGACTAAAAATTCTTCAAATAAAATTTGGACTAACATCACTCAAAATTAATGTAAATACCATATTGCATTCAATATGAAACACTGTTTCATAAAATTTCATAAAATTGTTTTTAAAATTGAAAAATTTTCTACCAAATAGTTGAGTTTTCAACTTATGAATTAAAAATTTCTAACAAAAACTTAAATAGTTACATTTTCAGATGGACAAAATTAATAAAAAAAACAAATTTTCAACCAAAAAGTAGATCTTTCCACCAGGGAGATTAATGTTCTACTAAAAGGATGAATTTTCAACAAAATACATAAATTTGTAACAAAATATTGATGTAATTTTGAAGAGAAAAAGGCAAATTGTCTGCAAAACAGTTGAATTTTCAACTCAAAAATATAATTTCTCAACAAAAAAGTTAATTTTATACAAAATAGTTCAATTTTTTTCCAAATATCTAAATTCCCAATAAAATAGCTTCATTTTCAACCAAATACTTAAATTTTCCACCAAATTCATTTTGATCTTGACAATGACCTTCAAGATCCTTTCAAGGTCACTTTAAAAAAATGGGAAACACCTTTTCTTACATCGGCAATCGATAGAGCGGGAAATTTCGCGTTCAAACAGGTACCCAGGCCATACATAGGTACATTGTAACCTTGAAAGATTTTCCAATCGAAAAATTGACCTTGAAATGAACTTGGAGGTCATCGTCAAGGTCATGATCAACGTCACTACTGAATGTGCCTTGTTAAAGTTAGTAAGTTTGCTCGTTACGAAAAAAATTAGGAAAGCTTCTATTCCCAAAGGTATGCAAACCTTGTTCAAGTTTACATAACCTTAGAGTGACCTTCAAGGTTACCATGTACCTATGTATGACCTGGGTACATATTTGAACGTAAAATTTCCCGCTCTATCGATTGCCGATGTAAAAAAAGGGGGTTTCCGTTGAAAAAAAATGTTGACCTTGAAATGACCTTGATGGTCATCGTCAAGATCAAAATAAAGGCCACCATTACATTGCTCATTGTAAGTTACTTTTATTTTTCAACAATAAAGTTGATTGTTAGCCAAATAGTGGAATTTTTTTATCATTTTCGAACCAAAAAGACGAATTTTCTACAAAAGAGTTAAATTTTTAACAAAAAAGTTAATTTTTGACAAAATTTGAACTTTTTACCAAAATACTTAACTTTTTAACAAAATACATGAATTTTCAACCAAGTGGTTGAATTTTTATACAAAAAAAAATTAATTTTCAACAAACAAATTTATAAATTTTCAAAATTATATATTTTTAAGCAATTGTAAGCTAGAAACATTAATTCATACATTACAATTTGTTTTGAAGTATTTTAAAAATATTCTTTTCAAAATTTGTTTTAAAAATCATTTAAAAATTTTCCAGGTATCTATTAATAATTTTATTATCTTGGAAGTCGAATTTTTCCTACAATTTTCTGAAAATCCTGCAAAAGCAAAAAAAAAATACCTGAAAATAATTCAATCTTTTTTTAAAATTTTGAAAATCTTATTAAATATTCTTTCCAACTTAATTTTTCAACAAAAAAATTATCGTCAGTTTTTCTCGAATTTTTTATACATTATGTTTTAAATGTTTTGAAATCTTCTCACATTTTAAATTATTTTGGAATCTTTTCAAAGCTTTGAAATATATTTTCAATTTACCCGATTATTTTTGAAATTAATAATTGTTCAATTGTCATTCATCATTCAAATTTTTTATTAAACATTTTAAAATATTCTTTTAAAATTATTTTTTTAAAATAAAAAATCACTTTAAATTTTCACAACAAACTTAACAAAAGTTTTTTGTTTTCTTAAGACCTTAACATTTTATTTCGAAATCTTCAAAAATCTTTATTTTTTATTTTTTTATTTCTTGAAATCTTTTTCAGTTTTAAATTAAGTTTAAATCTTCTCAAAACTTGTAAATATTTCTTAAAGCAACTCAAATTGTTCCCAAATTGATAATTGTTCAATTGTTATTTATTTTCAAATTAGGAATAGTTTATAAAATTTCAATCGGACTTAATTTTGAACAGAGTCAGAATCTTCCTGTAGAGTCAATTATTGTTCAATTTTTAATAATTGAACTATAATTAAATTCTTTTGTGAAAAATTAAACTATTTTGTTAAAAATTCGTTCTTTTTGTTTAAAACTAATTTTATCAACTGAAAATTCAAGCGTTTCATTCCTTTAATTAAGAATGCATGAATTTTGTTGAATTTTTTGTAGAAAATTAGGATTTTTATTTAAAAATTAATTTTTTGTTGAAAATTAATTTTTTTTTTCAACTGGAAATTTAACGATTCAATTATACAATCTAATTTTAAGTAAATTTTCCCAATATTTCAATTTTTGTGAAATTTTTCATTGTTTTATAATGATTAGTAATTTTCTGGAATAATGTATGTGAAATTAAAAATTTTTTATGACGTCAAACACCCAAATTAAAAATTGTAAGATTCTGTAGTTTTCTGTAATGCATTGTAGACTTTCACAATTGAGTAAAAGAAAATATTGATAAAAAGTTATACAAATTGAATTGTAGAAACTTGTACTTTATTGTTAATTTTTTTTCTACAAAAAGTACATGTTCAAACAAAAAATTACAGTTGTAGAAATGTTTTACTTTCTTGTAAAAAATTTTTTCCACGAGGCCTATGTAAAAAAGTGGTGTAACGATACCGCATGAATTTAAATAATGATATTATTTCGTTGACCAGGGTAATTAATGATTTTTTTATGAGAAATATTAAATAGTGTCGATAATTGATCCATTTATTGTCAGAGAAAAGAAAAAAAAAATCTATCTCAGCCAGGATTTGAACCGAGAACGCCACTATACATGAGTGGAGCGCTTACGGTTAACCTAAATAACTGATGAATGAACCTTTATTATTATTATTATTATATCATTAAGCCGTTTCCCTTTCGGGGTTATTGATAGGAAATAATTAACAAAAACACAAAGTAACTCTAAAGTAACTAAAATTGAAGTTGCAAGTTACTGCAAAAATGGTAACTATCTCAAGTTGCAAGTTACTTTTTACAAAACTAATAAAGTTACCCTAAAAGTTACAAAAAACTTAACTTTTCAGTAAATTAATTCCTTGTAACAAGTTACCACCCAAATCTGATTCCCCTATCATAGCTAAAGATGGAAAGTTAAAATTTTTCAATTGTTCAAGTGCTTTCAGATTGGCATTAACTTAGGCAAGAAATGCAGTAATGAAAGTTGAAATGGGTAAAATCCTGGGAAAAACTGGCCCCATCGGCTATAAATTTGAAAGGAAGTCAAGGAGTATGTGCTTAGTTGACTAACTTATGACTCGGGTTTTATAAAATCGAACGTCTTCGAATCCAATTAACGTCGCGATAATTGAACGAGTAAGCTTTAGTCGGCTGCCGATGCCATAGAGAACAAGTAAAGGAGTCAGTCAGACTCTACGGTGCGAGACACGAAGACCGATCAGATTTATAGCCACGAGAAACGATATAGAGACAGTTCAACTTTAAAGGAAACCGAGAATCTCACCCGTTACGAAGGAAAAAAGAACGAAAAAGAGTGTTTTCCTCTCATAGGAGTGTTTTCCTCATATAGGAGTGTTTGCCTCATATAGGAGTGTCTTACTCCTATCGGAGTGTTTTCCTCTTACAGGAGTGTTTTCCTCTTACAGGAGTGTTTTCATTCTATAGGAGAGTTTTCCTCCTATAGGAGTGTTTTCCTCCTATAGAAGTGTTTTCCTCCTATAGAAGTGTTTTCCTCCTATAAGAGTGTTTCCCTCCGCTGGGCCGCATTTTAATAAAAATGCGGCCCAGCGGATGTGAATTATTCCGGATTATATTGGATTACCCTGGATTACCTATAAGTAGAGAATTACTCCCAATTACCTAAGACGACGTCGGATTGCATGGAATTACTCTGGATTACATAGAATTATGGTGGATTACTGCGACTAAACTGAACTAAAGCGATTCTTCAAACAAAAAGGATTATTTTTAAACAAAATTGATGGATTTTCAAAGAAATTAATAAATTTCTAACCAAATGGTTCAGCTTTAAAGAAAACTGAGAATCTCACCAGTTATGAAGAAAAAAATAACAAAAAATATTATCAATTATTTCAATTATTAAACAATTCCCTATCGAGAAAACTCCTGTAGGAGTGTTTTCCCCATATAGGAATGTTTTCCTTTTATAGGAGTGTTTTCCTCATATAGGAGAGTTTTCCTCTTATAGGAGTGTCTTCCTCGTATAGGAGTGTTTTCTTTCTATACAAGCGTTTTCCTCACATATGAGTGTTTTCCTCTTATACAAGTGTTTTCCTCTGATAGGAGTGTTTTCCTCCTATAGGAGTGTTTTCCTCCGCTGGGCCACATTTTTATAAAAATGCGGCCCAGCGGTTGTAGATTAATCCGGATTATATTGAATTAGCCTGGATTACCTATAAGTAGGGAATTACTCCCAATTACCTAAGATTACAGCGGATTCCATGGGATTACTCTGGATTACATAGCATTATGGTGGATTACTGAGTATAAACTAGACTCGAGCGATTCTTCAAACAAAAAGGATTATTTGTTAACAAAATTGGTAGATTTTCAACAAAATTATGAAACTTTTAAACAAATAGTTGCATTTTAAACCAGAAATATTAATTTTCTACTGAAAGAGACGAATTTTCAACAAACCAGTTAAATTTTCGACTAAAAAGGATACTTTTGAAAATTATATAATTTTCAACCAATTTTAATCATTTTTAACCAAATTGAGGAATTTTTAAACAATAGGAGTGTTTGCCTCCAATAGGAGTGTTTTCGTACTATGGGAGTGTTTTCCTCCTATGGGAGTGTTTTCCTCTTATTAGTGTGCTTTCCCCCTATAGGAGTGTTTTTCTCCTATAGGAGTGCTTTCCTCCTCTAGGAGTGTTTTCATCCTATAGGATTGTTTTCCTCTTATGGGAGTGTTTTTCTCTTATAGGAGTGTTTTCCTTCTATAGGAGTGTTTTCCTCTTATACAAGTATTTTCCTCTTTTAGGTGTGATTTCCTCCTATAGGAGTGTTTTCCTTCTATATGAGTGTTTCCTCTCATAGGAGTGCTTTCCTCCAATGGGAGTGTTTTCCTCCTATAGGAGTGTTTTCCTCCTATAGGAGTGTTTTCCTCCTATAGGAGTGTTTTCCTCCGCTGTTTCGCATTTTTATAAAAATAAGGCCCAGCCGAAAACAGAATTTCCAACAAAATAGTTGAAGCATCATCCAGAAATATTAATTTCTGAAAAAAAATTGAATTTTCAAACAAAAAAAATTCTTTTTAAAAAATGTTTAATTTTCAACAAATTAGATTCATCTTTAACCGAACAGTGGATTTTTCAACCAAAACATGAGTTTTAAACAAAAATGATGAATTCTCAACCAAATATCTAATTACATTTTCATCTAAAAAGATCAATTTTTAACTGAAAATGTAAAGCTTACATTTACAATTGAAACAAAAAATATTTTTCACGATTAAAAAAACGAATTTTCAACCAAAAAGTTTAATTTTCTACAAAAAAGACTAATTTTTAACAAAATACATGAATTTTGAAACAAACAGTTCAATTTTTAACTGAACAAGGTGAATTTACAATAAAAACTGGAATATTTAAATATTCAGTTGAAAAAATTAATTTTTAACCAAAAATATAGAATAGCCAACCAAAAAGATGACTCTTCAACTGAAAAAGATACATTTACACTCAAAACTTGAATAGTTACATTTTCAGTTAAACAAATTAATTTTCAACAAAAAATGAATTTTCAAATAAAAATCCTAATTTTCTATAAGACAAAGTCAACAAAATACATGCATTTTTGATTAAATGAATGAAATACTTGAATTTTCAGTCAATAAAATTAATTTTCAACACAAGGAATGAATTTAAAAAAAAATAGTTAAATTTTTCACAAAAATAATTCAATTCTGAACAAACCAGTTGAATTTTCAAACAAAAAGAAAAAAAGAAATTTCAACCTAATATATAAATTTTTAATTAAGAAAGACAAATTTTCACATAAATTGAAAAAGGGACATATAAAGTTTAAAAAATTATTTTTCAACAAAAATCAAAGAATTTTCTAACCAAAAAGATGGGGTTTCAACTAAAAAATATAAATTTATACTCAAAAATGGAATAGTGAAATTTCTAGTTGAAAAAATTAATTTTCAAAGAAAAAACCCCGAATTTTCAAACAAATAGTGCAATTTTTTACAAACAAAAAGAATTTCGAACCAAAAATTGAACTTTCAAGTAATAGTTTTAAAGAACACAATTATTTCAACAAAATACATGAATTTTCAACTGAGGAAGACAAGCTTTATCGAAAAATTAAATAGTTAAATTTGCAAATGAAAAATTAATTTTTAATAAAAGAGTGAATTTTTAAGAAATTAGTTAAATTTTCAATCAAAATATTTTTAACTAAAATCAAAAATCTACAACCTGCAAATGGAATTTTAAACAAAGTAGTTCAATTTTTTAGCAAGTAGTTGAATTTTCAACTGGAATTTCAAAACTGAAAATTTTTCAAATTTATAATTTTATAATTAGAAATTATGCAAGTTTCAAATATTATAATTAAAAATTCTCTAATTTTTATCAATTATATTTTAAACTTCTTCAATTTGGAAGGTTTAGAATTTATTGAAAAAACTTAACTTTTGATTTTCAAAATCATTCAAATTTAAGAATTTATAAACAATAATCAATTGTTTCAACAACTATGTTTGTTAACTTGCATTAATTATTACTTCACCGTGTAAAAAGTGGATGAAAGGATAAAAATTTCAGCAGAACCCGTAACTATCTAACAATAATAAAGAAGAAGATAGTTGTAAAGAATAATTTTTTTATTTAATTATTTTTGCTAATTTGATTATTAAATTTTATTTGATTTTATTTGATTATAAATTTATGGAAATTTTTAGAAATGAATTTTTGGTAATTTATGGCAAGTTACCATATTTACCTGTAAAATGACCAAAAATGACTCAAAATTTTCAAAAATTTCCGGAAATTTATGGAAATGTTAAAAAATGAATATTGAGTAATTTATGGTAAGTTACCATATTTACCGGTAAAATTACCATAATTGACCAACAATTTTCACAAATATCCGGAAATTTATAAAAATTAATTTTGGTAATCTATGGTAAGTTACTATATTTACTGGTAACATGACCAAAAACTTTCATACATTTCCGGAAATTATTGGAAATTAATGAAAATTAATTTTGGGTTATGTATGGCAAGTTACCATATTTACCGGTATAATTAATTACCACAAGTGACCGAAAATTTTCACACATTTGGCCGCAATTTATGAAGATTTTTGAAAATAAATATTGGGTAATTTATAATCAGTTACTATATTTACCAGTAAATTAATAACAATTTTCATAAATTTCCGGAAATAAATGGAAATTTATACAAATGAATTCTAGGTAATTTATGGCAAGTTACCATATTTACCAGCATAATTACCATAACTGGCCAAAAAATTTCACAAATTGCCGGAAATTTAGGGAAACTTCTAAAAATGAATTTTGGGTGATTTATGGAAAGTTATCATATTCACCGCTATAATTACCATAAATGACCGAAAATTTTCATAAATTTCCGGAAATTTATGGAAATCTTTAAAAATGATTATTGGGTAATTTATGGTAAGTTACTATATTTACCTGTGAAATTGCCATGGATGACCGAAAATTTGCATGAGTTTCCGGAAATTTATGGAAATTTTTTTAAAATGAATATTGGGTAATTTATGGTAAGTTACTATATTTACCGATAAATTTACCACAAATGTTCCTAAATTTCCGGAAATAAATGGAAATTTATAAAAATGAATTTTGGGTAATTTATGGCAAGTTACCATATCTACCAGTATAATTACCATAACTGACCAAAACATTTCACAAATTGCCGGAAATTTATTAAAATTCATCAAAATGAATTTTGGATAATTTATGGCAAGTTATCATATTTACCGCTATACTTACCATAAATGACCGAAAATTTTCATGAATTTCCGGAAATTTATGGAAATGTTAACAAATGAATATTGGGTAATTTATGACAAGTTACCACATTTACTGGTAAAATTACCGTAATTGATCAAAATTTTTTGGAAATTTATCATAAATTTATTTATAAATTAATTGAAATTCATAAAAATGAATTTTGGGTAATTCATGATAAGTTACCATATTTACCGCTATAATTACCATAAATGATCGAAAATTTTCATAAATTTCCGGAAATTTATGGAAATCTTTAAAAATGAATATTGGGTAATTTATGGTAAGTTACTATATTTATCTGTAAAATTGCCATGGATGTCCGAAAATTTTCATGAATTTCCGAAAATTTATGGAAATTTAAACAAATGAATATTGGGTAATTTATGGTAAGTTACTATATTTACCGATAAAGTTACCACAAGTGTTCCTAAATTTCCGGAAATAAATGGAAATTCATAAAAATGAATTTTGGGTAATTTATGGCAAGTTATCATATTTACCGCTATACTTACCATAAATGACCGAAAATTTTCATGAATTTCCGGAAATT
>JAABKJ010014504.1:0-10097 GCA_011634705.1 Andricus grossulariae
CAGCGTCGAAAACGTGGTTTTCGTATACCTGAGCGAGACCGCTATAACTAAGCGCGCGGAACACCTGCCCATTTTCCACTTTTCCGCCACTTTCTCCATAAAATTTTCTTCTCAACGAAAGTCCTATACATTATACTACAATATAAGGTATTTCGGTACTCATTTCTGAACATTATCTCGTACATAAACCATGTTTCTTTACAGAAAAAGTCCTAATTAACGTAAACCTGAAAATATCTTCAATAAACAATTTCCACAAATTTCAAACAGGTAAGTATTTCATTATTTCACATGTTCAGTATGTAAAAGAATCAACCAAATCCGAACTGTTTCGGTCCGATGCAAGATAAATACCTAGCGTGCCTCCACTAATATCTACAGACATAATGCGGCCCTAAGAGTGCTTTATTACCATCTTTATCGCTCTCACGGTGTTGGCCAAGCAAGAACGTTGATTATAAGTTTCTCTATTTTCTCAGCCAGATGATCGAATTGACTCGAGTCTGCCTGTAAATAATTCGTTTTTAATCAATATATTATTTTACCCAGATTATTTCATAGACCAGTACACGAGGGTACCTTTTTGGTAAAATGTCCCTATTTACATAAAACGTCGGGCCAAATTTCACAATAAGAAAGGACAAATAAAAAACATACAAATAATTCGTAAAAAAAATATATCGTATCGAACATCAAATGCGAAGGCGTTAGTGCGCTTCTAGGCAAAAATGCATTGGAGGCGCTTTGAATAAAATATTTTTCTAAACCGGTTGGACGAAGTTGACTTCGCTCCTCTTTTAAAATATATTATTCTTTTTGGAAGGGCTAAAATTTACCCTCTGATTTCTATTCAGATAAATTTCAACACTCCTCACGATTCAGGTTGTTATGAAGTCCGGGTATGGAGTTGACTCCGCTCTGCCTTCAAAGAAACCTTACGATCCTTACCCTTTGCCGGGAAGTTGATAAGTGTCGTGTTTTAGCTGCGACTGGGACCTCCTCGGTTTTCAACCCAGTTCAGCCTCCCACTACTCTAAGATCTTTTTAGTGGGGATTCACGGTCTTGCACGATACGAATTTTCCTGTCTTTTGGCAACTCTTTGAGTATTTTCTCATGAGTTTAGCAAGTTGCTTACATACAGTCAGATAGCATCAGATAGCTCAGATAGCATGCTGAGATTTTCCTTCCTTCGTTTGTATTGTGTAGCTGGCTTCGGATTTCTGCTGGCTTTCTTCGCTCGACCGTTGGTTATGTCCTTCATCCTACCTATCCTCCAACAAAACATCCTGTTGTTTTCGTCGAATGCCAAGTATTCCGCCTTTGAGTTGACGATCGTTTCCAGTGGTATCTTCCATCTTTTCTTTCTTCTCTTCCACTTTTACTTCCACAGGAACGTCGATCTCTATTTCTTCACTGGGAGAGACCATTCTTGTAGAATGAATATTCAGTTCTATGAAGATCTCCTCAGCGAATTTAGCGTCGAAAATAATTTGAATCTTCTCTTCCTCCTCGTTTCTTAGTGTTATAATTTCGAGCTTCTTTACTTCTTCTTCAAAACTTCTGCAGGCTGTTGTTTCATTTGATGTAGAAGGCTGAGACTTCTTTACTTCTTTGCATACGTTTCTTTAGGAGGAATAACTTCGAAAATTTCCGGTTCCAATTTTGCGATGTTCCTGGATGCTGATGGTGATAATAGTCTAACTCATTCTGCTTTATCACTGCTTGTCCCAACACCACTTTTTCGCACATCTCTAGGTAGTCGGTACAGATTTACTTTCGATACAGATGTCCTCATTGGTCGAGAAGGGCGTACTCTTATCGTTGAGATGAATCGGGGTCTCGCATCGAGTGTTTTGTGCTGATTTTCTTCTTCTTCAGTCACATTGTTTTCCTCACACTCAATGACGCATTGGATTGCGACATGGCTATGCGTATCCAAAATTTCATATCCACAACAAGCGTCCGGCATCTTCGAAATTTTCTTTTAAACTGAGCTCACCCACGCTTTCCCTTTAAGTTCGATCCCTCGGGTACTTTTTCTTCGGTATTTTCCTGCCTCCTTTCCTCATTTTCTTGTTTCCTATAGTTTCGCAAGTCGTTAGCATGATATTGCCCCCTCTTCTTGTATGTGGCAGGGTTCCAAAAAAAATGTAGACATTTGTTGCCAGCTTCTTGCTAATGGTATAAGGCCCTCCATAAAGAGAGAGAAATTTGGCCATGGTGCCTGCCATTGCATTCAAAACATTGCAGGCCTTTGCTAGAACCCATTCTTCTATCTCGAATGTGACTCCTTTTTTTTAATTGATGTTGTTTAACAGTCTCTCTCTTTTATTTCTGATCCCTTCGCGTGTTATCCCAATCTGTTCTTGTCGACTAGCTTGAGGATGAGGTGGGGTGTCAGTTATAAATTGCTTCCATCTTACTGGCTTCCTGTCCCATACGGCCTCGTACAGTGTTGTTTCCGTGGTGTTATGATGAGATTCATTCATAATTGTTTCCACATTTTCAAGCAGCGTAAACCATGTGCTGTGTTTTTCAGGTGGCGAGAGGGTGAAAAATAATCGTGTTATTTCTCGGTTGACCCTCTCAACCATGTTTGCCTGTGGATATCTAATTGATGTGAGGATCCTTTTTATTCCCCTCTCATCCAATGCTTGTTTCCATCTTTTAGAGGTAAACTGAGTACCCCGATCTGATACTTCATCAGGTTTTCCAATGTTTTCGATAAAATCGTCAATTTTTTTCATCGCCGCGTCGTACGTAGCATTCCTCAGAGGAAACAATTTGGTGTACTTGGAAAATGTATCAATCATGATGAGTAGGTATTCGTATCCGAATTTCGACTTTGTCATGTGACCAAAGAAATCAATTGATAAAATTTCCAGAGGTTTTTCTGATAGTACTGGCTCAATGATGGACTGCGATAAATTGGTTGAGATTTTGTTACGTTGGCAGGAATTGCACGTATGTAGAATTTGCCTAGTGAGTTTTGCAGGTCGTGGAGCATAAAAAAATTCACGTAAAATATTATAAGTCTTCTTCGACCCTGGATGTCCATATGCGAAGTGACATTCCCATATGATCCTCCGGATTATTTCCTGTGGTACATAGATACGGTACGATGTTCCATCCGTATGGTATAGTTTGCCCCCCAGAAGTTTGTACCGGGTGTCCTCTTCACTTTTCATCGTGTCTTTCTATATTTTTAGAATTCTTTTGTCGTCTTCTTGCAGACGTGGTAGTTCTCGTGGTGCATCTTGAATCTCCGGTGTGCATACATAATTTAATGCATTAATTACTACTCGGGTTACATCACGGGTTTTTTTTTACATGTCTCGTCATCGTGGAGTCTGCTGAGTACATCTGCCATTACATTTCCTCTACCGGGCAAGCTTTCAATTTCGACTCGATAATCTTGGATTGCAAGTATCCATCTTGTTAATCGCACGTTGACAAACTCACATGTTTTCAAGAATGTAAGGGCGAGATGGTCCGTGCTATTTACAATTTTCGCACGGTGTGAGTGGGGGCGAAATTTTTGTAACGCCCAGACGATAGCGAGTAGTTCTTTCTCCGTGGTGAAATATGTCAGCTCATGTCCTTTCAGTGTTCTGCTGGCGAGTGGGATGATTTATGTTTCATTATTTTTATCATTGCAGACCTTGATTCTGGAACACTTTTTACGTTCAAACACGCAATGACGGAAATCGCAGATAGTGCCGTTTTTTTTATAGCGACTTTGAAAAAAATGTGTTCCTTTACTCATTTCTACATACAAATAGTACAGGAAAATTAATTATTACAACGTCCTGTTAACAAAATATTATTTTTTTAATATACGTATGCAGTCAATGTATATTTATAAGGTAAGAATTAGAAACAAAAATGTTTGTAACAACAAATAAAAATATTATGCCACACATGATTACTATTGTAAGAACACATGGCTTTCAGTAATTGTTGATCATATGGAGCATGATTTGGTGAAGCTTATATCTACTGCACGTCGACAGAAAATCAAAATTGACTGATTCCGCAACTTGCTCACTATAAAAACTGAGACCTTTTTTGTACACAGATAAAAAATCAACGACGTGGTAAAATACTGCGTGCACTTTTGGAGTAACTGAAATGTGTAAATCCAAGTAACTTGTTTTAAATTTCTGAATGGATTGTTCATATTTTGCATGTAGTGCACTTCCAAAACAATCTTCAACAAAATTCTTGAAACTACTCAGTGCAATAACGTATTTTAGATATTGTAGATTACTTTCCGCTCGGGGAACATCAATTTTACTCAGGAAAATTTTGCCCAGAATTTTCATTGAAGCCTGTACCACCGTGAGTAGCTTCTCGTTTAACCTTGCTCTCTTTAAGCCAATCGTTTGTTACTTGCTCACATTCTACTGACATTTTATCAATCAGTGTGTTGACAACACCGAGCAGAAAATGCAATTCGGGTGGTGGAATAATATTCAAATTTTTAGTATTTTCATCGCGAAAAAAGATTGGTGGGTGTATGCATTTTTTGAAATCCTTGGCGTCTTGTGGTTGCCTGTTTCGGACTATGCTTGACAATTGCTTAAATAGTTACGGATTCTACGAAACTCGCCACGTTCATTCAATCCGTTGTTCTTCTCATTAAAATAAATAAATAAATTTTATATCCATTATAAAAGTACACCGTTCTTATTTATGTTGTAATAATGTACGTAAACATAAAAAAGCGTTATAAAAAATTTATTTTCCTGTAAAATTAAAGTATTATAATTTGTAAAAAAATTGTTTTTTAAATTGGCCTTAAAAAACGGCACTATCTGCGATTTCCGTCATTGCGCGTTTGAACGTAAACAGTGTTCTAGAATCAAGATGTGCAATGATTTCCGAAGTGATAAGACTTTCGAAAAAAATTAACTTTAGGACACCCGTAGGGCCCCTAATGCTTGACATTTTTCGATGCTGGGAACTTATGTATACTCTGAATTTTTCAGGATCTGGTTTTATTCCGTTTGTGGCGATGAGGGTGTCGTCCACAAATGTGATAATGTAGTCACCCATGCCTAGTAAGGCGTGATCTAGCCCTGTCACTAGTGTGGCTGTACTTTTCTTCAAACTGAACGGAACTACTTTAGATTCATAGCTCCTGCCTCGGTATTGAAAGGCAGTGTACTTTCGAGAGTCAGGGTGCAAAGGAACTTGTCAAAAACTACTCGTTATACCGAGTTTTGCCATAATATTTATTCCCTTGTACTTCTGAAATAAAATTTTTGCGGGTTCCGGACACTCCCAGTCATCGATTAAAATTTCGTTCAATTTTCTTGCATCGAGGCATAGGCGTACCGTCCCGTCTTTTTTTATAACAGGGACTATGGGATTTATGTAGAGGCTGTGTGACCGCTGTATTACGCCCAACTCTAGCATACGTTAAACTTCATTTTCAACTTTTTCCCAGTGAGCCATTGGGATTGGATAACTCCTCCCAATAAATGGCTGTCCTTCCTTCACTCGAAGAGTGTGTTCATATGAAGTTAGAAGTGCAGGTGCTTGTCGAAATACGTTTCTGTATCTCCATAGAATGCATCGAGTTTGTCCTTTGTTTCTTTGCTCAGAGTGGGACTCTCTGAGTCTTTTTCTTCCATTTCTCGCCATGTAATATCCATTGGGGGTTTCTCCATTGCTGCAGTATTCTCTGTCTCATAAAGAGTTTGAATTTCAATTCTTTCTTCAGATTGACATTCTACGACGTATATGCGGTGCTCTTCCTTTTTCTTTGAGTTCTCGTCCTGCATGATTCTTATGGTAGGCTCTCGGTTCAGGTACGGGAAGGTGAGCGTCTTTGTGTCGAGATCTATCCTAGCTCGGTGTTCATCTAATACATCGATACCTATGATGCAGGTACGTGAGAGTCTCGGTACGACAAGGAACGGCACTTGGATAATTTGGTCGGGCAGCTGCACGATCGCGTAGATCGGCTTGCTCAAACGAGTTGCTTTGCCTTCCCCCCAGGGATCCCGCTACTGCAACACCTGCTAAAGGAAGACTAGCGTATCGTTCGAATCGTTCTCTGTTTCCATTCAGAAATTCTTCGGATATGCAGTTGATTTCCGCACCTGTGTCTACTGGAGCGTTAGTTAATATGCCTGCTATTTGTATGTTCACAGCATAACACTCAGACATCCGTCGAATTTCTGTCTGTGGGGTTTCTTCCAGTAGATCGTCACGCATGCTGGTCAACATATGCGTGACGTAAGTTGTTCCCGATGCCACGTCAATATTTTCTTTATTCGCATTTATTGACGTGGCTCGAGGTAGTTTCCCGTGTCGAGTTGTTGTCCCTCCTAGAATTCTTCTCTCGATTCATGTTCAGCGTTGACTTCTACCTTCATGCTTTGTACTTTGTAGGTAGTCTGCGATGGCTGTTGTCGTCACGAGTGACCCTCTCCTGGGCCTCACTGTCCACCTGTGCTTTGGTTGTATCTCGGCCCCTGATAGGCCCCGTTTCTGTTGGTGCCTGTGTTTGGTTGACTGCCAGCTGTTTGATTGGTTCCCATTGTTTCGCTGTCCATAACCCCCTTGATTATACGGCCTCCAAGAGTTTTGGTTGTTATAATTATTCTCTTGACGGTTGTTTCCTTTTCCTCTCCATTTTTCATTGTCAGGGTATCTAGTTTTTGTCGCTCCGATGTTATCAAACTCTTCCAATAACTCTATTAGATCTTCGTATCTTCTGATGCCTCGTCCGATAATCCAGTATTTGATCTCGTTGTTAAAGTGTCTCGCCAACTTTTTAATTACTTCGTTTTCCTCCAGGAACGGTGTTAATTCTTTTACTTGTGCGAAGATCTTTATCGCATATTCAGCACGTGATCGGTCCTTTTCCTGTTGATACTTTGCGAACTCCAGCTTCTTTTTAACTTCATGCTGGATTTGTTCGTTCCAGTATCGTTGACGAAATTTGACGATAAATGAGTCTAAATTGTGCACCTCACTTTTCACGACTTGCCACCAGTATTCTGGCGGACTGGAGAGCGATCTTTCCATTAAATAGGCTGCATCACTGGCACGTGGATGGACGGCTTCCCAGTATCGTTCCATTTGTCGAAGGTATCTAACGGGATTTCCTTCACCATTCAATTCCGGTAGCACATATTTAATATGCGGTAAGTGTCCTGTCGGCGTTGTATTGTCGCTCCGTCCAACCTGCTGTTCCGTGAGGCACTCCGCAATCCGAGATTGTGCAGATTCGAGGCGACAGAGTTGAGCCTGCATGCAGTCACTTCGCTCTCCCGAGTCTTGCGTGAGGCAGGTAGTCGCTTCAATGGAGCCTCCTACGCTCGTCTCAATTGTCGTGATTTTCTGTTGTATTTCTCTCTGTCTGGCGGCATCCTGTTCTTCCCTATACAGTGCAACTTTCGAATAAGACGGCGTTCAGGCTTGTGGGGGAATATAATTTCGAGAAATGAGTTACCCCCACACGTGGTTTGAAATCGTTACGAAAAACTCACGGCTCAACTTCCGAATAGGACCGCTTGCACTCGATGAATTTCACGTGCAAAGTGTGGACACCTAACATAGGCCTTATTCGGAGGTTCGCCCCCGATTCTATGATGCGCGCAGTAGTGGGGGCAACTTTCGGACGAAGATTAGGAGAAGCGTTCTTATTCGGAAAGGGCCTATTCAGAGATTGCACTGTATTTCTTTTCTTCTTCCATTAACCTTTTCGTAAGTTCTTCCATTGCCACGATTTTTTGGGTAATTTCTTCGAGCCATCCTCGCGAGGATGTAGGCGCGTTGTTTCTGTTAGTGGAGAGCTCTTCATTATTTCCTGAATCCATGTTGGTGATTGTTGAGTCGAAATCCTCTTGACTTTCTACTTCAGGACTTGTCCTTTTTGAGGTTCGCGTCGACCTAATCCTGTTCTTACTTATTTTAATGCCTTTCAAATTGCACTGTTTTTACACAAGTTTGTCAAAATTTATCTGTCTATTTGATCCGTATCACTCTCTAAAATTGTTTGTGATAAAGTTTATTCACTGTGGTCAAGCCTTGCTTTGAGGCACTGCACTTTTTTCAATTTTCGCGGCTTGTCTTTCTCGCAAATATTTATCCAGACCTTGCATACCTTTTGGAAAAATTCTTTGGCAAGTGGGTGGTTGAAGGTTGATACGCTTAAAATTTTCATCACAATTAAAAAACGCATTTATGGCCTTTTGGGGATCCATTTGTGAGCTAAGATCAGATTGTTTTTTTATCAAGCTTTATTCTCTTTTTTAATTTCTCGTGCCCCACTTTGGGCGCCAATTGTTACCCTCGGAATTGAGCAAGGTTAGCTATAGCGGGTGATGTGACGTCATCAACCCAGTGTACGAGAATATTAACTATAAAAGCAATAAAAGGGAATCACACGAGAGTGAAAATTAAGCTTGATTTATCATACAATAACCCTGAATAATTATTTTACAATTTTTGTCTCGAATTTCGTTAATTATGCACGCAGGTATAAGGTTTCCGCTCAAAGCTAAGATCTTCGTATTCTACTTATCATTTCTATAGTTTTTCTAAAGAGACAGGAATAAAATCAAAAAGAATAATATAAATCTGTAAGAAATTCAATAATAAAATGCACAGTATAACGCAAATATAATATAATGCCTCTGAAGAGAGATTTTCTTTTCTATTTCGCTCGTTGGCGGAAACGGTCTGTGGCCGGGCTCAGGTATGCCGACTCGACAGAAAGCTCACTTTTAAAATTCTCGGTACAAGAATACAGTTGATCGGCATGTGGCCCTTTACTCTAGAACCAGAAAACACCACTTAGACAAGAGTGAGGAGTAGACTCCACTCTTCTCGCAATGATTTATGGTCTTGTACTTATGACTGCATCAGCTGCTTAGATCGATTCTGCAAAAATACTTTTTGCATGCGACTTAATTGTTTGCATTATTCTTAAAAATAAAAGGAATTTTTCTCGAGGCTCGACAATTGTGAATATTCTAATTCAGGTAACCACGAATAAAACAAGCGAAATTTCTCACACCCAAGTAAGGTGAATGTATCGCCAAGCAAGAACGTTGATCACGAGTTTCTCTATTTTCTCAGCCAGATGTTCGAGTTGACTCGAGTCTGCCTGCAAATAGCTCGCTTTTAATCAACGTATTATTTTACCTAGACTATTTCATAGACCAGTACACGAGGTTGACCTCGCTCTGCTCATAAATGCACATTTTTAGTAAAATATTTCTATTCACATGAAAAGTCGTGTCTGATTTCTATTCAGATAAATTTTAACACTACTCACTATCCAGGTTATTATGAAGTCAGGGTACGGAGTTGACTCCGCTCCGCCTTCAAAGAAACCCTACGATCCTTACCCTTTGCCGGGAAGTTCGTTAATCGTGTTTTAGCTGCGACTAGGACCTCCTCGGTTTTGGACCTAGTTCAGCCTCCCACTACTCTGAGATCTTTCTAGTGGGGATTCACGGTCTTGCGCGATACGAATTTTCCTGTCTGTTGGCAACTCTTTGAATATTTTCTCATGAGTTTGGCAAGTTGCTTACAGACAGGCTTTTACAAGTAAGCCGAGGATTACAATATATATATCTGATACCGGGCTACCTCTCAGAGTATGCAACCTTATCCTTGCAGGCGGGGATCTACAAGGATGGACGAACCCTTTCCCTAGCAGGTCGTGGGAACAACAATGTCACCAACAAAACACCAAAAAGTTGTAGATGCGGTTCAAAACGATCGAAAGCGCAGAGCGCAAGACAATGGATCGGCAATCAATGCCGATCATCCTAAAGTTCGGGGTGCTGAAAATAATTTAGATGGGAACACGACGACGAACCGGCGAATCGCCCACATTGAGTGGACGAATCAATTCAAGGATGACTCGCTAGACTGCTATGATTAAAGCCCAAAGATCTGGCTGAAATGGATGCCTCCCTTCGCGAAGAAATCTCGCAAGAGACCGACCTCTGGACCATCAATTGCTCAGTTTATGGTGCTGCGAGAGCTTCGGCTGATTCAAATCAAAGGCTCAAACCGACGATGGATCAAAAGACCAAAAGACGCTTGCATCAACTGAACAAGAAGA
>JAABKJ010014505.1:0-10097 GCA_011634705.1 Andricus grossulariae
CCAAACGCGGAACTCGCTCTCCGATTTGGTCGAGACTATATTACAATTTGTACATTTCAAAAGTAACAAACCAAATAATGTCTTAACTTTGTTTACTAATTTTTAAACTTTTTTTTCTGTTTTATATAGAAACGTTGTTATATCTGGATGTGTGTGTGTGTGTGTGTGTAAAATAAACATTATCATAACCAATACACGTTTCAAAGTTTAATTTCCAATACAAATAACAAAAATATCATCATTATTTCTGTTAGACTGAGATATAAGTTGAACAAAATTAATACTCTTTTAAAAACTAAACCAGTGAGATTTCACTACCGTCAACCGGGGTGACTGTGGATCAAGCCAGGTAATTATGGATCTAATAGTTTTTAATTTATTTGGCTGCTATAGTGAACTTTCTGAAACTTTACACTAAGTCAATTTGTAGCGTGAAGTGTGCGCTATATTGGACTATTAGTTTGAAGATTTTAAATTTCACCAAGAAGTCAAAAATATTAGTGAGCCTAAACACTGTAAATACGAATTCGATAAAGACTTATCGTTTGGGTAAATTCTCGCAGACTCTTGTCAAACCAAGGCTCATCAGGATTGTATGCCAGTCAATCGATCTAGCGACATCGATTCTCCAATCAGTGAGAATTGTGGGAGGACCCTACAATTAGATCCACCTCTCAAGACAGTCACAATAGCACAGGATAAAACAGTACTGCAGCAGGAAGAATTCCTCAACGTGAAAGCAGACTCAAAGCAGAGGAGACAGAGTTGGCAATTCGTGATCGAAATAGGATGCCTCATCTCGTAAAGGTAACTTAGCGGCAGCAGCATCACTCTTAAGGAGCAGTCGTCATTCTCAAGCCCTTTGAATCTTCTACCAAAATGTAAGGGTATTAACCACGAAAATACATAAAATAAAATGCTTCGTGGATATTGGTATGTATGATGTTATAGTACTCACAAAAACGTGGTTATCTGCACGATAGACTTTATAAAAAGGGCGGTGGTGCACTATTAGCTGTTCGTTCAAATATAGATTCAACTCCAGTACAATTCCCATTGAATGCTGCTGGTTGTGTTGATATAAACTTTGTTGCTGTTAATCTGACGGGTAAACATTGGACATGTCTTGCTTTTACTTTATATCCCACCTGGTATTAACTTAGATGCTATTAGATCCTTTGTGGAATAATTCAAGAGGTACAGAAATTTTTAAACTCCTAATTAGTGATAATTAGTGATTTTAATTTACCTGAGTCTACAGCAAGCAAATGAAACAGTAAATCAGAACTGCGTCTGTCTTGATTTAGTTTTTACGAGTTGGAATTGTGAAGTGGAGGCGCCGTGTAATCATCTTGTTCTAGAGGATATTCACCACCCGGCACTTGAAACAAGTATAAAAGTTCATTGCATAATTCCTGGAAAGAGCAATGAAATTCCTAAAAATGATAATAATGTCTCACGTTTGAACTTCAAACTGGGAAACTACTCAGATTTATATGTAGATATAAACAATCAGAACTGGTCTTTTCTAGAATTGAGTAAACCTGCGGATGCAGCCTGTGATGTCTTCTGCAATAAATTCTTAGCATTAATGGATAAAAAATATTCCACGCTTCCAAGTAAATCTTGTAATAGAGTTTACCCTCCCGGGTTTTCAGGAGATATAATTCGTGATATCAGATTGAAACATGAATATTGGGGAAAAAAATCAGGAATATTCGGTCTGAGTTCTATCGTGAACAGTATTGCATGCTTAAAACGAGCAATAATCGATGAATCAGGCAGGCGTTGATTGATTATGAACGAAGTATAGAGGCGGAGCTCTGATTCAATCCGCCGTCATTCTGGCGTTATATTAACAAAGCAAAAGGAGTTACTAGACTTCCTAAAATAATGTAATATAATGGGAATCTATTACGAATTTTTTTTATATTGTACCTGCATTTGCTGCTTGATTTAATAATGTATATAGACCACCGAATAATCAGATCCAATCCGAACAAAAGTTTCGAAACCTGTATTTGGATAGGGATAACTACAGATTAACTATTAATCAGGTTACCAAAGCAATGTAAGCGCTATCTTCAAAGAGAACAGCGGGAACTGATCTGTTGCCTGCTGGATTCATATTAACAGATTGTCGTGCAGTATTAGCAAACCCTTTATGTCTCATTTTTAATTTATCTATTAAAACTGGGATTTTCCGCAGTTATGAAAAACGGCCAAAGTTGTTCCTGTTTTAAAAGTTGGCGATAAAGCTAATATTTTAAATTATCGACCAGTTTCAGTTCTCTCTAATTTCGCGAAAATCTTCAATAAATATGTATTGCCGCAAATTACTTACGCTCTTACTTCTTTACCCTCTAGCTCGCAGCGCGGATTTACAGCAAAAAGATTTACCATCACTAATTTGATGTGTCTAACACAATTCGTATGTGAAGCTCTAAAATGTGGTCATCAGGTAGATGTCATCTACACGGATTTCTCGAACGCTTTGACAAAGTGAAACTTATAATACGGATGCAGAAACCATATGGTTTGGACCTGGCTGCGAGTCTTTGCAGGCTTTTGCGTTCTTATCTCCAAAATCTAAATTATTATGTTCAGTATAAGGGCCACATACGACTTCTGCCAAATGCTTCCAAATGCAGTGTTATATCCTTTTCGAGAAGCTCTGCTAATGTCAGCTTTGACTACCACATAGAATGAACGTATTTGAAGAGGGTGACTTCGGTTCATGACCTGGAAATAATATTGTAGAGTAATTTGTCATTTAAAATGTATATAAGTAATGTCGTTGGCCCTGCAAATTGGACACTCGATGGGATTATAAGAACGTCGAGGCATTTTAGAGATCCGGAAACAATCACTCTGTTGTATAATTGTTTTGTTACATCCAAGCTGGAATATGCGTCAATTACATTGACACCGAAATATACAAAAGATTTGATGTTGCTTGAGAAGATTCAGAAACGCTTTCTAAAATATCTTGTATTTCGGGAAGAGGGGACATACCCGCCAAGAGGATCTGATTACATTCAATTGTGAACCAGGTTTCCAATTTTAACATTCTCAGAACTTCGAACAGTGGCAGAGGAAAAATTTCTCTAGAACTTACTAAACTCTTTAATAGACTGTACACTCCGCGCTCCCTTATACGACGAGCTCGGGACTGAAAATTTTCCCTTATACGACGGCGCAAGGGGGACCTGTCTTGCCCCTTCCACTTACAATCCCAACAATCTCACGTGGTCGCGCGCATGCGCGTTGAATCCTGTGTCACTGACAGCTGACTTCCCGCGCAAGCTTTGAGCGAAAGAGTGTGGATGGAGGAGAACGACCTTCCCGTCGTATGGGGGAGCGGCAACTGCTCGCATAATGGAGCGGTCGTATAGGGGAAGGTCGTATAAGGGAGCGCGGGGTGTAGTGACATTTTGCCGTGTATTAATCTGAAAGTACCAAGAATCTGTGCTAGACACTATAAGACGTTCTGTTTGCCCCTTTCGAACTCTGTATGCGGAATACAATCGCCCGTTGAATCTATCTGCCATAGTAATAACCTAATATACGTAAGTGATGAACAAAAAGTAGACGTTTTTTCAATGTTGCGCTCAGACTTCATTGTAGCTATTAACGAATTTATAATAAGATCTCGGCAACTTGCACATGCATAATATACAGATTACTGATGCCTAAGACATCTGTTAAGTTACATATTATTAAGAAAAACTGTATATTGCATAGAGCCCGAAATTGGTCTTTGGTTATGGGCTAGGAATGCACCAAATAGAAAACTAGCTGTGAATTCGATCTCGAGTGTATCCACTTATAAAATAATAGAAAAAGTAAAGTTTTCATTTTGATCAATTTAAGAATAGAAATTTACAAAAAATACAAAATTACAAAGTAATACAAAATTTTTTTTAAATACAATGACAAATCAGACAAATCAAATTTTGTATTTGAAATGGTAATTTTTAGAGCTGGAAAAGGGAAGGGGGCAATTTTATCGCACTCTATCCCTTTGCCAGCTTAATGTCAAGTTAATTTAAGTTGCGAGTTAAGTTCTCCATTAAAAAAATTAACTTTCAACCAAGAGGTTTCAATTATGTTAATGAAAAAAATTTCACTATAAAAAACCGTTTTTTCAAATATTATGCATTATCATAGCTTCCTTACTGTTCAATGAAATGTATCAATATTATAAGTAAATCGATTCATCTCGAATCAATCAATCTTTTCTACTCTCACATCAACTTTAAATTATGAGAATGAGAACATTTATACTTTAAAAATAGATTTTTAATATAATATAAATGACCATAACTTCTTCACGCTTCAATAAAATATATTAATATTATAGGTCAACTGATACGTCTCGAACCAAGGAATCTTTTTTTATTCTTGTATCAACTTTGAATTATGTTAGTGAAAAAAGTTGTACTATAAAAAACCGTATTTTCAAATATTATGCATTACCATAGCTTCCTTACTCTTCAATAAAATATATCCATATTATAGGTCAATCGATTCGTCTCGAACCAAGGAATCTTTTATGTTCTTGTATCAACTTTGAATTACGTTAATGAAAAAAGTTTTACTATAAAAACAGGTTTTCAAAAAATATAAAGTACCATAACTTCCCTACTCTTTTATAAAATGTATTGATATTATAGGTCAATCGATTCGTCTCGAACCAAGGAATCTTTTATATTGTTGCAATAACTTTGAATTATGTTAATGAAAAAAGTTTTACTATAAAAAACCGATTTTTAAAATATTATTAAGTGCTAAAAAAAATGCATAAAATATTCTTAGAAATCCTTCGGTCAGTTTCAAGATATTAGTGGCGAAAATAAGCCCTCCCAATCTCATAAATTTATCTGAAACCGTTTTCAAGTTATCGTGTTCACAAAAAAGTGTGACATCCATAAACACACATCCGGACAAATTGCTTGGAACATTGTATTAGACATTATTGAATTGAGAAAGTGTTAATTAAATGAATGAACAATTTTTGGAAAATGTTACCATTACAAAGCTTCCTCTATGAGGAAGCAAAAATTATTCAGAAAGTGGTGACTGTTGAATCACGAAGGCAAGGTATCTCAAAAACTTGTACTGGCATTTTTTAGAATCGAAAATGAATATGAAAAATATTTGAAGGGGCGTAGAGTGAGTACTGAGGCGGAAGTGTATGCACTGCGCGAACATGTTAATTAATAGTTCTTTTTGTATTATTGTAAAAAGTGATATGCTGCATTCTCTGGAGAAATTGTATACGAAATATAACAAATTAAATTTTATAAAAATTATGTTTAATAAATATTTGGGACCCTACGGATTCGTTCTGTAATATACCTAGGTATTCTGAAAAAAAATTGAAAGTCAAACTATTTCTATCATTATACTCTGTAGTGCCCGAACAAATATTTCCATATGATCTGGATTCAAGAAAAAAACTTTCAATACTTTTATCAACAAACAAAAATTTGCATTCATAATTATGCCATCGATCGGGAGCGTAAATGTGGATCACACTTTGATTATTGACAGAGAGCGCACGAGCCCAGTATGAAGTTGCGCACCGAACCTAGGATCGGCTCCCTTGTTGCGGAGAACCGCCTCATGGGGGGAAGTGGCAAGAGAGCGCGCGCGAGCATTTGAATCTCAGTGACACGAGGTGTCGTATGTGCCCGGCGTGCGTGCGCTCTCCCAGCACTTCCTCCCATGCAATGGTTCTCCGCAACCAAGGAGCCGATCCTAGGTTTGGTGCGCAATTTCAGACTGGGCTCGTCCGCTCTCTGGTTATGAATAACATTAAAGGAGAATTAAAAAAAAAGACATTTGCAGGATTTTTGCAAAACGGTTTCGTTGCTATAGTTAGTATAGTTTGAACATTTTTGTTGAAATTTCTTGTTGAAGAATCTATTAAGACTTAATTAACGGCTTAATATGCTACGAACGTCCTTTTTGTAGGCGCACAGCGCCTACTTTGGCTAACTTTTTTTATAATTATGAATTTGTGTTCATAGTTCCTGATTAAAATCAAAATGGGTGAACTTTGAAGCAAAAAACAAAAGTTAGATCATTGAAATGAAAATTTGTTGTTTTATTTGTACAGTATACGGGAAATGCCCTTTATATACAAAAGAAATTAAATGTAGTTTACGGAGTATGGACAAAAAGTCCTGATGCCTGGCCTTGAAGGCTTACTACTCGGCGAGACAAAATTGAAGAATATTGATTCAAATACAAATACATTCTTCAACATTATACTTGTAAAATTATGCCAGTTATATTTTCGTCAACAATTTTTTGTCTTTTTTGTGACTGAGTTAAAAACTTCTGAATAATTACGATTTTAATGAGTTTCAATACTGGAAAAGTCGTAGTGGGCGCAGCTTGGTCCTTTTTTTGAAGGTATCTGTGTAACACTTACATTCGACGATGGCGACGAGGACGTTTTTTCATTACGACTCATTCACTCGTTCACCTCGTGAAATTTTTTACTTCTGTAACTTTCTACCTGCGTAGACCAAGGGTCTCTCCCCACTACGAATTTCTATTTCTACCCGAAAGAGTACCTCTTATACATTAAATTTGGATTAGTTACTTCCGAGATATTGAATTTCAAAGATTTAAAATCCCAAATCGCACTAGTGTGGTTACTACGTATGCTAAGTAGAGGAGTGGTACTAAGGGTTGATTGTATTAACCTTTCAACTATTGAGATGAAACCGCTGAATCGAGAAGCTTCTTTCAAGCTATATCTCAGCTTTACGTCTCTATCCAGACCCGAGATGATAATTTTTTTACGTTTTTAGCTCTACTGATTACAATAATAAATAAATTGAAAAAAATTTCGATTTGTGAAGTACATGTTGAGGATTACTCATAATTTTTTTTTCAAATTCCTGATACCAATTTTTTTCAGTTGTGGATGACTTCAAAGCCGAGGTATTGAAAGTTAGGGGTAATTTCTCCTGCTTTCTCACATTTTCTGTTACAGTAAAGACAAAAATTTGTTTGACGAAAATCAAACTGACATCATTTTACAACAGGTATGTCCACGGAAAGAGCAAGGAGCGGAACATCTGTCACTCGTCAATTTCCTCTCTTAAGACCCTTTATCAGAATGGGTTTACGGTTCTGAATTTTGAGGCTGCACGGTTGAATATTTTTGGCTAATTTTTTGCATACGTCATCTGCATAGTAATATCTCTTACCTTTTAGAGCCGGTTTTTCGAAAAAATATCTATATTTTGTTTAATAGTCGAAAATAATTGTACAATGGCAGTGACGCTTAGTTTTAGCTGTATCTGCTTTTTCGCCATGTGTTCAAGGGACGTGGACCCTTGGCAGACGATAGAAGGGATGCGAGTCCTATTATCTGGAACAAACGGCCTTTTCATTGTTCTAAGATTAAGGTCGGTTACGAACACTGAAACTAGGAAACCATGGATTAATTTAATCTTAATTAGCAGAATTAATTTATATAATTAGAAGA
Organism: Andricus grossulariae; assembly: GCA_011634705.1. Classification (NCBI taxonomy): domain Eukaryota; kingdom Metazoa; phylum Arthropoda; class Insecta; order Hymenoptera; family Cynipidae; genus Andricus; species Andricus grossulariae. The sequence continues at coordinate 7,511 of JAABKJ010014505.1, forward strand.
AAGTGAAAAAAATATTAATGAAAATCGGTTCATATTCGCAGTAATAATGGAAATCTTTAGATAATAAATAACTTCTATGCATATACACTGTTCATTTTTTAGTAAATCGACGAAGCAGATTCAGAAAACATGAAAAATGTATTATTTTTAAAAGTTCAGTCAACATGGAGCCTACAATATTCAACCAACTTGTCTAAGAATAAATAAATACGTACTTATATATCAGTACTGGATTAAAGCGTGCGAAATCCTAGATTGGAAATAGTTATTAGGGTCTGAGAATATGGAGAGAGAATTCATTTTCCTTCAAACGTGTAAGTTTCCTCAAATTTGTAGGGTGATTAAAAATTCAGTTTTTGTTTTACGAAAAAAAAATCAAAAACTTAGTCCCCAAATACTGCGGTGCTAAATTAAGACCTGAAAAATCTCATTGAAAGAAGTTATCCAATTCGGATAAAATAGAGGGAATATGCGAAAAATCTTCTCGTAGAATATTACATACAAGTGGTTTTTGAATACTTATAAACCATAAGTACACCAGAAAAAGTTGAAATTAATAATCGAAAAAAGATAAAAAAATTCTTCGGTAGCTACAAAGCTAAAAAAAACCCTGTTCCATAGCTTTAATCAATTCAATATTGCCATTGAATAAGTTTTCATGAAAATATAACTAATGTCAATGACAGTGTGATAAATGAATTTGTCAATAAAAATTGTTCATAACAATGACAAATGTTCTTCAATTGCAGTCTACTGTGTACGAGGGGGTATTCACTCGCGTATTACTCTGTGCACTTCTCGCGTAGTATTCGGGTAATAATATGTAGTAATACGCAAAATAACGCATATTAATTTGTAATAATGCGTAATTACGCGATTATAACGCGTAATAATGCTTAATTTTCGTGTAATAGCGAGCAGAATTTTCCTTTACGCTGTACTTTTGTTGCATTTTTTCATGCTGGATTCTCCACACTGTACCTCCTTCCGAAGATATTATAAAAATTACCTTGAGTGACCTTAAATTATTATTTTATAAATGTGAAAAAAATCAGTGTTCAATATTTTTCTACGAAAAAAACAATCCATGAGTCACAAAAGGAAATCAGAAAAAATAATAGAGTCACTTTATTCAGAAACAAGCACTTATAACAAAATTGAACCGCCGCATCGTTGAACGGGATATAAAATATTTTACGAGTAGTGGGAAGGCCCCTGATAGCTTTTCAAAACATTATTGAAATTTAATGTTTAAAGTACATACTCTTATAGCGAATTAGATTGCGCATCTTTTTTCTGATGGAAAAAAGTCGTTACTTCTTCGTTTTTGAAATAATTGAAAAAAACACGATTTTGTCATAGCGTAAAATTTTCGTATTTTCTAACTTCAACTCGCTCTAAATCAGAAACCATTGGCACTTTTAACTTATAATTTTAACGAATTATGCATACAACTTTAATATAAATAACCGTTTATGAAGTACGAGGATTCTATTGTTGTGCGCGCTGTGCCGTGAGATTGAACTCGTAGCGAAGGCTTGGAGCCCTCCAGGCTCAAGAGTTAAGGCTGACATCCAGGTATAGACGTGGAAAATGTTATTTTCCAACGAACTTACACAATTTTTTTACAGCAAAATGTTTTTATCGACGGCATGGTTAGGATATATTTAAATTATGTTTTTCCCTTCCTCCTTTGGCTTGTGTGCTAAAGTTGTTACTAACATAAAAGTTGGTAACTGTGATAATTCGTCTAAAGGTGATTCTTCGTATCATGATTAGAATAAAATAAATATGTAGGTTAGATGTGAACCGTTCCTTTTTAGGCACAATACTGATCTCATTTTTACAAAACATTGCCAAATAGTCTGTATATTCCATTACACTTTCAATGTCATACAAGATTAAATAAAAAAACTATGTTAGTTATACTAAATGTGATATTCCGTTTTATATTAATATTTTCTCAAATTAAAAAAATATATATTAATGTATAGATTGTTACATTTCGCGTTATTGCAGCTACTTAATTCTTTTTTGTTTGTTTTTTGTTGTTGTTGAGAAAGTAAAGTTTCCCCATTTACTTTAAAATGTTATTTGAGACCACAATATTAAGATATTACTAAAATTATGTTTGGGTTTCTAGAAGGTGGAATCGCCGAACTCTACCAGCTTTGAATCTGAGCAAAATATAAAATTTGTAAACAATTGATAAACTCACAATATTTTAACTGAGAAGAAGATATATTTAATCCCGACCGTAAAACAGATGGAAATAAAAAAACTGAATACACTCGAACTCCAAAGAGACGAGCGTCCCGACTCCAAAGGAGCGAGCGAAATTTTTCCTCTGTACCCCCACCCTATTCGAGAGTGAGGCACGCGCGAATGCGAGTATTTTCAACACTTTAAACTTTATTTCGACTTCTTTCAGCTATATATTATGTATAACCATTGTTAACAATTATAACATACGTGGTATGCCTGGATCCGTGAATAAATAAGGTAAAACAAATATTTCTCAAATTTTAATAAATATTGATGACATTAAAAATATGCTTGGCCAAAGTTACCCTACGTTCAAAGACTA
>JAABKJ010014506.1:0-10097 GCA_011634705.1 Andricus grossulariae
ATTCGGCGATTTTTCCGCACTGATATATATATATATATCTATATATATATATACTATAAATATATAATATAAACTATGGGTCTCAACAGACTTCAACCCAAACACGCTTGCACCTCCAGGTTCTTTTCTGTTCAAACTTCTGACATGTTTTGCCACAAGCACCTATATTTATCATTATTTATTTAATTGAGGATGGGAAACACAATACACGTAAAAACATAACGCTAGCTGCTATAATTTGTTTAGCTCAAAAGACATGTGCAAAGGAGTTGAATTAAATTACGGGCTATTACACTATTAACAAAATTAAAAAATTTACACTACGGAGACATCATAAAAGTCCTAGCTTTAGTACACTGGACAGGTATGTAGCGGCATGAAACAGTTCTTTTTTATCTACCGAATAAAGGAGTGCAACCCGGAGCTGACCACAAACTGTAAGACTTACCCCAGAATCAAAATCATCCTTTCTGACATCTTTGTACGTAGGACATTTTGCCAACAAATAAAACAGATTCTCTTTCAATCTTATGTGGCAGATTGTGCCGAGTTGTCCTTCAGGGTAACTGAGAGAAAAATTTCTAATGAGAATTTACCCTTCACATCTCACATGAGACGTACCTGGACAAGAAGTATAACGAATCTAAATGGTATCCTATAATAATGATACTGCTGCCATATAGGATCGATCAATAGGTAAGACAGCACCTGAGAGAAGGTTTCAGACTCAGCCTGTATAGGTCCGCATCCCTAATATAGGTCTCGAATTTTGCTTGCATTTAATCCTTGTTCTTTGAACCTAACAGTGCCATTCCATGCTATAAGGCATACATTCCACACAACGCGAGAAGATGCTTTGCTGCAGGGTGCAGTTGCACTTGGAAACTGCCTTACCAGAGTCTCCAAGAACATGTAGAATTTTTAAACAGACTTTAGGAAGCCTCTCTTTAGCCATTCCCAAAGCATCTTCAGTCAATTTAATGCCACTCAAATTCGCTACAAATGTAACAAAATGGAATGTTTTATATCTAAAAGTTTCGGAGTTATGGTCTTCCCCGGCGATTCGCTTTCAAGCTGAAGGGTTGGTCTTCGATTTAAAATTCCATGAATTTCTTTGACTATATGACCCAATACGTAATTGCACAGAGACCAAGAACGAAAAATGATGCAATTTTGTTATTTTATTATAGTCGCTCATTTTTACGCGTTACATGGAAACATATTTGAAAGTATTTTAAATAATTATATTTTCTAGTACATTTAATCTTTCCTTATATGTATTTTCAAACAATGGAGAGCTATTAAACCAGTAAAAAAATATGTACACTGAATACATACTTTATTTAAACACAAAAATGTTTCCTAATTGTTGTAAACAGATGCTACTAGACGTTAAGAAAATTTTTTCCTATCTACTCTAGTGTGGTCTCACCAATAGGTAATTCATTACAGGTACATCATTAAAAGAGAATAAGAATGAGAATAAGAAGAAACTTTTCTCATCAGTTTTCAAAACAGAGAAATTGGGCTATTGACGAAAGATGTAAGCTTTAATAACGATAGTACATTGAATTTTTATTACAATTAACAATTATTTATAGGATTTTGAACAGACTCCCGATCACAATCAATATAATTTTTTACTTTTACATTTTATTGAATTGCATTCTGGTTTTGACATAGTAGGCTTTCAACTCTAAAATCAGTTTTAATTAGGTGATCGCTGCCTATGGGAGTTTCCTCCTTTTCGTTATGGCTTAACTTGACAACCATACCGCTGTTCAAGTTTATTTTCACCCGTTTTGCAATGCCGTTAAAACGCATATATATTCCACGAAGATAAGGTTTATGATCCTCCAATATTGCCATGATGTCACCAGTGGGTGTTGTTAAAACAGTCTGTTCTTTGGTTGGCATAGACAAAAGGGCATTACGTGCTGTTCGCAATTCAATTGGTTTATCGGCAGGAAAAGTGTACCTGCGGAACTGAAATACCCTGCGCGGGTTTCTGTGCGATGTAAGCCTAAGAAATGTAAGTTGTTCAATTGGGAATCCAAGTATGTCTAAAGAAGGACGCCTTGCATGAGGAGACCTATCCCGGAAACGGAGAATAGGATCGGCAGGCGGAGGAGACCTGACAGTGGAATAAGGTCCGCTAGGGGGAAGATACCCGTCAGAAGAAGCAGTGCCGGAACGTGGAATACAAGGAATAGGGTCGCCATTAGGCAAACAGTCAAACTGTAAACTCAAATCTGCAATAAGAAACATTTTATTAAGTTTTTGTTTAAGTACACAGTCTTATGTTGGTATTGAATGCGTGGAAGTTGAGAATAAGAATTTAGAAATAACGAACAGTTCGCGAGGCGATGTTTTCGGGTCTATCGGTTACACATATAATATTCTGCGCGCAAATTACTCCAATTAGTCCATGCTAACACAAAGTTCACGCACACGGTCAGAAGATAGAATGCGAATATGATCTGCATTTAATTTTGTGAGTGCCCAATAATTGCAGGCTGATTGCAAGCATTGAGGAAAACGTGAGTGCCTTATGCGGCTTTACGGCCTGAGAGAAGATTGCTAAACGACAGGGCGTGGCTGTGGATACCGAAATTTTAGTATGAACTGTAGTATTTTTTCTTGATGCGAATAGCGACACATGAAAGAGGGGCTACTGAAGCTTAAACTTTGACAGTACATTACTGGCCTACCTCCTCCCACAGGCACTCCGAGTTGGTACTTCGCTACCAGACACGGTTTCGGAAGCGAAAAGTGTTTTGTATATTCGGCGAAGTCTGTTTTTCTTTGTAGGTTAATCTTACTTGCATACTTATATAAATTTCTCTTTTTCTGATACACTGCACTAGGGTATATGGAAAAAGACCAATTAAAGAATTCAGACTCGTTAGGCTACGGAAATTTGATGGTTCGTGACCAGTAAGAAGTACTCGAAACCAAAATTCAATCGGATACTATTGACTATCCCTGTACTGGCCTTGACACGTCGAAAATTTGACTGAAATTTCGTTATTTTATTGGGTTATTAAAGTCAACGTACACGGACGTTCATGTTGACTAGATATGTTTTAAAGCATCTAAACCCTGGTGTTCAATATGCAGCAGGATGGTCCAAAAATGTATTGGAGATTTTTTTTCTCGAATTTTTACGCATATCGCCCGGAAATGTATTTGAATTCACAAAAAACTAAATCCATCTTTTTTGTTTTGAAAAAAAATAAAATAAAATGTCGAGGTGGCGCGAACCCCACGAAGTTTAATTCGTATTTCCTATGAGAAAAAAGGCGTTTTTCTAAATTAAATTCAGAATTGCCAATAATAGCTGAATCAAGTTGAAGGTCAACATTTCTTTTCAGAATTAGCCCTAGAATATGAATAAAATATTACTTTTCAAATATCACCCCCATAAGTCTGTTTTGTAGTGCACCAAAAAAAACACCATAAGTGAAAAAATGGGTTTTTGTGGGTTTTTGACGCTAATTATGATTTTTTGCGGTATTTTTCTCTTAGAATAGAGCCAGAAAGACGCGGTTTTAATAAAAAAGTCCACTTTTGTTCAATTTTCAATTAGAGTGATGTAATACTGAAATAATGTTAACAAAATAATTCTTATGATTTTTAATAATATTCTCTTAGAATAATGCCACAAAATTGCATTTTTGTCCAAATTTTTCCAATTTCTTCTCAATTTTTAATTAGAGTGGCGTAAATCATTAATTAAAGTTAACAAAATCAATCGTTTAAACCATTTACTATTATTGTTAATAATATTCATTCTGAACAATGCTAGAATGTTGCAGTTTCATCAGAAGTTTTTCAACTATTTGTCTACTTTTCGCTTAGAGAGAATTGATAATTAATTCAATTTAGCAAAAATAATTATTGAAACAAATTATTATTGTTTATAACTATCCTTCACTTTATTAATGCTAGATAGATGCGGCTTCTCCTGACATTCTTATATTTTTTCCTACTGTTTACTTAATAAAGTAATTCATAATACAAGTTAACAAACATACTTATTTAAACTATTGATTATTGTTTATAGCTATCTTCTCTTAGATGAGTGCTAGAAAGTTACGGGTTTTTCTGAAATGCTCAACTTTGCTTTGCCTTTTCACTTATAAACAAATAATAAATAAACATTACAGAGACTTATATTTTAAACAATCCCTTTCTTTTTTTGTGAATATAATTTTACTCATTATAAATTATAATTTTTTTATATTTATTCTTGCAAGAGACGAAAGTCAGAAACAATATATACTACAAGTGGTAACAAAGTACCGGAAGCAATTTCCTGACTGCAGTATGTCTACTTTGTCCAGTCAGATGTTATGATAAATTAATTAATCATTTGTTCGAGCTCCTTTTAACCTTTATATATTTATTTTTGTATATATATATATTATCATCGCGAAACGAGTTTTCTCGAGGGAAGAAAGGGGTGGGGGGTAATATTAGAATATGTGCAATTCCAAACATTACTTTTGCGCATTGCAATAAACTTTTTATTATAATTCAAAACAAAACTGATTTTAGAATTTTCTAAGACTGCTTAGGTCCTGTCTGGAAGAAGTGTGCCAAATTTCAATAAAATCAGTGCAATAGTTTTTGAGAAATCGTGTCCACCGACTTTAAAAATAGAGTTTTGAGAAATAGGCGCGCCAACGGTAACCAGTCTGGTTTGCGACGCGACGCATGCGAGGTTGCAGGGGATATAGGAGTTAGGGGCACTACATCAAACTAAAATATTTCAAAAAAGTAACCCTTAGAAAGCAAGAGAATCCAGCGAGAAAATCAGGCAAACAATAGGTAAGCAGGTCTCTCGATATACTTGCGACGCTCCCCGCCAGGCGATCCTAATGACACGAATTTGCAAAGGCTCTATCTCTTCGAGTTTTATTCCGATTGACTTAAAAGTTTAGGAAATATTCTTGACATGTTGTGCTGTCAAATAAATTCTTTTTTTTTTAATCGAGTGTTGTAAATTTAAAAACCCATGTAACCCCTTAACCCCTTCACTGGGTAGACTGAAAATCACAAAGTGCGCCCAAAATGTGTGGAACCCTTTTACTGGATGGGCTTGATCGAAAATTGGTACGAGGAGGATATTTGGGTCGCTGAATATGATTTCATGATTGAAATTTCAAATTTCAAAATGGCTCTTCCAACATAGCGAGCAAAATGTTTGAAAAATCCAATGAGTTGACGGATTTGAATGAAAATTGGTATTGTATGGTTATTTGGGTCGCTGCATATGAATTCAAGATAAAAATTCAAATTTTCGAAATTTCTGATCCAATATGCGACCAAAAATGTTAACAAATTTAATGAGTTTGCGGGTTTAGGTAAAGATCGGTACCAGATGATTATTAAGGGCGCTGAATACGAATTCAAGGTCAAAATTCGAGTTTTCGAAATTTGAACCCATATTCATTTTCAGGGATATAAAGATTTCGATAGTACCAATTTTTATCCAAATGCGCCAACTCATTATAGACTTTTCATATCTGTTGGTCGTTATATTGGATCGGCCATTTTGAATTTTGTAATTCTGATGCCATATTCGGATGCACAGACCTAAGAAACTTTGATACACCAAGTTTCATTAAAATCCGCCAATTTTTCGTAAATTCTATTAGCGATATTGAATCCGCCATTTTGAATTTTGGAATTCTGATACCATATTCGAATTCACAGACCCAAAAAACATTTATGTATTAAGTTTCATGATAATCCAAGTAATATAAATCTATTGGTTTGACATGACGCATATTGCGTCAAACGCATTCTTGGCCATTTTTTGTTTGCGCAATATGCGGCATATACTGCCAACGGGTTAAAGACCTAGTCCTCCTACTTACTTCTAATTATTCCATTCTTCGTTTTTGTCTCATGTGTAAGATAGCTTTTTTGGTTGAATTGATTTTTTTCAAACAGTGCGAAAAGACTAAAAATAATTCACTTACAAAGATAGAATACTATTTGAAAATTGATTCCTGTTGAGTTTCACTAATTAGTTGTTTATAACTAAAAAGTCAAAGAAAAACTAAGGATTTTATAAAAAAGACAACTTTCTTGCATTACTCTAAGAAACGGTAGTTATAAATAATAAAAAATTGTTTAAATATGCGTGTTGATTAGAAAGTTAAAAATTTCAGAAGGAGCTGCATCTATCTAGCATTAGTGAAGCAAAAGATAGTGATAAACAATGAAAATTGGTTCAAATAATTATGTTTGATAAACTGATTTGACTAAAAACTCACTCCACGTGAAAAGTAGTAGTGAAAAGTAGTAGTAGTTGAAAATTTCATAATAAACCGCAACTTTCTGGCACTATTTAAATCGAATATTATTAAAACTAATAATAAATTGTTCAAACAATTACCTTTGTTAACTTTAATCAATTATTTACCTCACTCTAATTAAAAATTGGACAAAAAGTCACTTATGACGTGTCTTTGGGACCCTATAAAACATACTTATAGGGGTGATATTTAAAACATAATATTTTATTCATATTATATGGCTAATCGTGATGAAAAATGTTGAATTTCAACTAGATTCAGCTAATATTGGCGATCCTGAATAAAATTTACACAAACGTCTTTTTTTCTTATGCGGATACATATACATATAATCTATATAACTTATTCGGATAGTCTCATTTACCATACTTTTACCATACTATCAGAGGTTTGACAGCCATGCGATTTCCCCGATGTTTAACTAGATTAATCTCATACTAACATTTTTTTTATCCGAAACTTTATCGAAGGCTTTTTCAGAACAACAAATGCACATAAGACTTTCCGATTCTTTAACAATGAAAATAAAACTATTTTTTTAAATCATTTATTTTTGTTGAAAATCTAGTTTCTTAACTCGCAATTTAACTATTTCATTTTTGTTGAAAACTGATATTTATTATTTGAACATTCAATTATTTGTGGAATTCAAACGCTTGTTCATTCATGATTATCTTTGCTCACAAGATTTGTTGAATGTGATCATTAAGCGCATTATTACGTGAAACTGTCAGTTATTACTAATGGGGGATTCTGTGGGGCCCCACAAGAGGGACTTAAATTTGTATATAATAATTAAGTAGCCGTTTACGCAAGAGGTAGATCGATAAATAGTACCATATTTTTGCATTTCAATTACATATTAAGAAGAAGTTACCTTATTCCCATGCAATTGGGAAATAATGCAGATGAAACCGTACAAATTTTGATTTCCGTATGGTTTGAAAAATATGCTTAAAATTATAGATGTATTATATGATTACATTTACCAACAGCATTGAGAATTATCACCAAGGATGTGACAAGTGTATACAAAATGCTCATTTCTTCTAATTAGACAGAAAACTTATTAATTTATTAATGAAGAATTTTATTAACACTGTAATTCAAGAATATTCTGGCAATTCATTAGGTTATAGTCGACACGTATCTTATAGTCTTTACCTCATAGTCGTTATCTCATAGATTATCAGCGTCAGGCTTGTTTATCTAAAATATTTGCATTTCATTAGAGTCAGCTTCAAGGCAGAAGATTTAATTACTTTGAACGTGGTACATTGTACACGTCACATAGCTTCTCCCTTTCTACGCCGAAGACTGACAGAGTGATAGCGATGAGACAGTAGGTGATCGAATGAATGTATGTAACTCAAGGTGTTCACACAAGAAAATACGTTGCAGTGTGCTGGAAACGGCTGATGGATGGGCCGTCCGCGCACGTACTCATAACGCGTGACTTCATACGTATATAGCTCGTGCGTGAGCCATGTACAGTACACTGCAACGGATTTTCTTGCAGATATAATATGAATATCCCCCAAATTGCACTTAGAATAAGTTTCATTTCATCGCCAATCAATCAAACATTTTCCATTTTTCTTATTTGAACATTTTCCACATTTTTTATTTACCCGAATTATCAACCGAATCGGCGGTTAGCGCAGTCGTAGCGAATTCGGCGTCAGGCCGGTCGCCAATGGTTTGATTCCCCTTTTCTACCCCTGCATAGCTTTTCCGGTTTTAAATTAGGCCCAACAAAAATGACATAGGTCCTCTTCCATGGTGTCAAGTGGTGTTCTGGGTTTTGAACACGCCGCGTGACCTGATCGGTTAAAGATCCAATAGGTAGGGGACGATATCGAAGGACTCTACTGTGTCCGTTCTGAGGTTTCGCCACTGTTAGTGTTCACTGTTCAGCCAACAAATATATCCCTGCTCCTTTCCATGGAGTATGGGGTCGTTCCAAAATAGAGATGGGGGGGGGGCGTAAGGTGGTGCATGATACATGTCACATGGCTTGCCTCTTTTCATACCGAACTCATCGCCAAAACGAAGTAAATTTATACAGTAAAACTAGTTCAAATTGATATCACAATTTATATAACCTTTTACTGTCTGGGAAAATACGGTGTTCACGTGGAAAATCGATGAATAACGGATCAGTTGAAACTTTAGAAAACCTAGTACAAATCATACAAAATATGACAAATTCTTAAGGATTAGAAAAAATAATTATATTTTTCTAATTCCCAAGCTACACGTCAAGACTTTTATTCAATAAATTGTTTTGCTTGCACAACGCTTCAGTAACGTACAGTTACCCTCGTCAGGCACACAATCATAAGGAAAAACTTCTCAGTTAATTTGCAAGAAAAGGTTCAAAACGAAGGTCATGTTATTAAAAATGTTGCTACAAAGCTTTTTGTTTAAAATATTCATTGTTGGATAATATGCATTGTAAGATGGTTAACTAGCGCCCATGGAGTTCTCCAACACTCAGTGTCGCTTGAGTATTACAAAAATATCATCATTTTTCCTAATCCTTAACAATTTTTCATTCATCATTCCCGGACGTAAAAAATCTTAAAATCCAATATCTCTCCATAATTTAAATACACAATATGTTTAACGAATTAGAAAGAATGATTACATCCTTTCATATTACTGACCAAATGTTTCAGAAATTGCTCAGTGATAAAAATACTTTCCGAAATAAAATAAAATTGTCCACATAATAAAATATCCGGCCCTATAAAATTGTGGACACCAGAGAATTTCCAAATCGAAAATCTCCCGAACCTGAAATATTAATGTCATTTTTGAATAAAAATTAAAAAATAAAATCAGGAATAATAAATAATAAGTCAAATAAAAAACATATTTTTTCAAATAAAAGAACTTTGTTTATTACTTTTTATTTTATTATTTGAAAATTATTTTATTATTTTTATTTGTGTATATTATAATTCTGGAATTTCTGTGTGTCAACAATTTCAAAGTGTCCGATATTTTTTAATGTCGGAAATTTTGTACTACCGAAAAGTCTAATTCCTGGAATACTGTCTCTCGCGGCATATTTTATAGTGCTGCCGCTACACTTTTAATACAGTTTTTCTTTAACTTTTCATTAATCACAAGCATTGTTTAAAACGAAAATATTTCACTTTGAGTATATTAGATCAAATATAAATTTGAGTTTATTCGAACAATGCTTCATAACTCTACTAGCACCAAAATTATGGTCATCTTTTTAGAATTGCTCAAAAAGGAGTCTCCTCTTATTTATTTAGTGGAAAATTTTATCTGGAATGCTTATGAGATGAGCTATTTCACAAGGCTAGGTACTGGTACGAGGACTTGTGGCCTTAAATAAGCTATAGAGAAGAAATTTTCAATACACTTAAATTTTTCCATTTCTTTCACCATTTTTCATGTTTTTATAAAAATATATGGAATAACCTTGAAACAAAAGAATTAAAATTAAGTTACTTCGAAAAGGGCCCAGTCGATTTTTTTTTATTTTGAGCTTAAAAATATAGCGAGATACGCCAGAAATGTAAAACGAAAAAAACCCTGGAGTTGCAGGCTATTTTGGGTCAGAGTCAGTCGAGACCAACCGTGCTTTAAGTTAAAATATATATTAGATTTTTGTTTTAAACAGGCAATAATCTAGTTATCTTATGTGTGTATGTAAAAACTAAAGGTTAACAACCACCGCAGGGTCCCACTGGGAGTAACTGTCATCTAAAAAAATGACATCGGCTCCCA
>JAABKJ010014507.1:0-10096 GCA_011634705.1 Andricus grossulariae
TTTGGACTTGAATTAGGTTCAGTTATTATAATGACATAATGTGATATTGTTTTATCTGTCAAAATAACAAATTTTCAGACTGTAAATATTGCCAGTAATGTTGAAAACTTTATATTTGTGCCAGCGAATCTTCCATCCTTTCGTTGTCAAAGCTGTTTTCTGCATAATTTTTCTTTTATGACGTCAATTTTCAAGCTTTTAGTAAGTAACACTATCGCTTTAATAAAATAAATTTATTTAATGCGAAGTAGAATTAAAATTGTTAAATAATAGCGATGTTATAAGCAAAATCGACTTTGCCCCAACGGTCGGCGCTGCTCCTCCTTGCCCTATATCTTTTAGATTAGAAACTTATGAATCTCCTTTGTATTTTGACAGAAATATCATCAGGTATGCCACCCAAAGAGACATTGGACCTTCTATCAAATTTCGGGAAGAATAACCAACCTGTGAATCATCAAGGTGGCTCTGCAAATAGACCTGCATTTCAACATAACAATCCAAATAACCCTATATATCATGGACAGCCAGTGCTCTTGGGTATTCCTGTAATGAGGCTCCCCGCGAGGCCAGTAACTAATCCCCAAAATGAAAATGCTTTCAAATGGCTTGAAACATATTCTGTAAAACCTAACCCTTATGGGGGTAATCCTGGAGCTTCTGGATCTGGCAATGAAAACTAATACTTCCGCAATTAAATAAGACCGATAACATGGTCCCGTTTCATAGATATAACAACAATGTGGCGCATAGCATTTTTTCTATCACTCTTTGCTATTGTAAACAGCCATTTAATTCAAACATTCATGTTTTTAATTTTTATGAATTTTATGTAATATTTCGTTATAAATACAGACATTATTTACTGACACTATTATGATTGTGCTATTTTCCTTTCAAATCGTCTTTGTACTTTTTAATATAGCAGTCGTCATGAAAAATGTATGTAGCACTTTGGTTAATACTTTCTTCATCATAATTGGCGTACGCAGTACAAATTCGGCGGATTCAATTGTTCGAACCTATAATGACCGAAAAATCAGTAATTTCTACTGGAAAAATAAGTGCTTAAGCAGATGAATCAGTCAACATTGCTGACTGAACGGATAAGTTACTTGCAGTCAATGATTTACTGTCAAATAATCAGTCAGTTGTGACTGATTTTCCAGTCTTCAAATCTGCATTGTTTCAAGCAATTAAATATCCAAGAGGAGTTAAAATATATTTTCAAGTAAATCAGCTGCCTATGCGAAAAGACTAACTAAATTATGCAGACTTCAAAAGCTGCATATTCTGAAAAGTTCTAAGTTATTAACCAAAACTTTCCTCTAACTTTATTAGAATGCAGAAGGCTTTTTATCAATTTACGTTTAATTTAGAAATGCGTACAATGCAAATTTTACGAACAATTTTGCAAATATTTTTTTTCGAATCATTCTTGAAAAAATTTAGAAAAAATTAGAATTCTCTATAAGGGTACATTTTTTTACCAGTTTAGTGTGTCTAACTTTTAAGGCAATAAATAGTTCAAATTCAGAAACATATCTGTTAATGAAATGATACTATCAACCCAACGGGAAAAAGTGTACTGCACGTATGAGAATGAACACTGGAGATATTATATTGTGCAACACATTTTGCCCTTATTCCTACACTTAAAAAAATATCTTGAATCAAAGAAAATTTACTTCATTCAAAGAAATGATCATACTGAATACGTCCTTTAAAACATTTCTGCAATGCAAAGAAATGGTTTTATCAAAACCAAAAGTTTGAATTTATTTGAGCAAATTATTCATTCTTTCAGTCAGTGAAATATTAACTAAGCGAACAAACGTTGTTATTCGTTGAAAGAAATAAGAGATTTATGCTTAAAAATTAAGTAGTTGATATAGTCAAATGTGATTTTAAATCAAGAAAATACTTCCTTCAAGCAAATTAATGTCAATAAACTGCAGATAAAGTACTTTTTTATTGTAAGATGTGGTTATTTGATTTAAAGAAGCGTACCCTAAATTAAAAAAATATTTCTCGTAGATAAAGAAATTTGTTTTTATTAGGAATAAATATTTATGTTGCCCTAAGATGCAATATATTGTTCAGAATAAGGATGTACTCACCGTAAAAACTGCGAGGAAATTTTGGTTGCAGATAATAAAATATTGCGGTTATTTATGGAAAGTTACCATATATAACTGATCAAATTACCTGTAAAATTACCATAAATATCCGAAAATTTTCGGAAATTTAGGGACATTTTTTAAATGAATTTTGAGTAATTTATGGTAAGTTACTATACTTACCTGTAAAATTACCATAAATGTCAGAAAATTCCTATAAATTTCCGAAAATTCATAGAGATTCCTAATTTGGATTTTGGACAATTTATGGTAAGTTACCATAAATCACCTCTAAAATTACCGTAAATTACCAAAAATTTCCGGCAACTTTTTCATTGAATTTTTGATAATTTGGAATAAGTTAACATAAATTTCATGCTTCTTTATTCAAAATCTGATATGGACTGAAATCATGACTGCATTTCGAGAAATGTCTAAAATTTTCTATTTGTTATAAAAAATATCGTATGCCCCACATGCATGATTTCAGCCCTTTGCAATACATATGCAGCGAGGTTAACAGAGTATATTCTAAGAAAATTGTAGAACTACACGGATCCAGCCTAACTCGAAAGCTGTAAAAAAAAAAAGGAAATTTTAAAGCAACTTTCCGTTTTTTTACCACACTACCCTTCGTGATTGAACATAAATTAAGTCCCCTTTTTCTTAATTTATGCCGTAGTTTTGAAATTTGGCGTTCATGTTTGTTAAATATTTATGAAGCAAAAATATATTTCAGAAATAAATAAAGAATGCAGAAATATAATACATCGAAAGACAAATAAACGTCTGTTTTCTCCCTTATTTATCCAAAAATTGTCCTAATAGTGTGTTGTGGTAAAAATTTAGAACTACACATTTTCATATTAAGAACTGCACTTTTTTTTAGAACTGCATTATTGTCTAGAACTGCACGTTAGAATATACTCTAGAGGATAAATTCCTGCTTTTCAGTCCCTAGCAACTACAACATTATGTCAGAGATGAATAATAAAAATGATCAAGCAATCAATTAATCGTTTTCACAGATCTTTTAACAGATTGGACCAACTCGAAGCGATAAGTTACTATATATATAAATTATCGAGAAATTACAACCACTTACCATGAATTAAAAAAAATTACCGAAAATTTTTGAATACTCTGAATTTCCGTAAATTTCTAGAATTTCTAAAATCTCGAAAATCTTCAATATTTAAAAAATTTCAAATAAATTTTTAAATTACAAAATTTTTGGTTTTTCATAAATTTAAAATTAAGGAACCCACACCAAATGAACAGAATTTATTTTTGTCAAAATTTCTAATTATATATATTACATTCTCATCAGAGAAGGTATTAGATTTATGTAACCCCCCCCCCTACCCGCTTTTGTCAAATGTCCACAATTTGAGACCTTCTGTACCAGAAAAAATGGTTTTCGCTAATGCGTCTGGCTGTATGTGTGATCGTCCGCGAAGAAAGGGACCTAATACGGAAAAAATCGATTTTCATTTTCTTATGCCAATCGATAGTTTCTGAGTTACTCTTTCATTTCCAATAATCAGAAAAAAATTTTAATTAATTACTTTTCTTGTTATTAGGCTACAAACATAGGCATGATAAGCGTAAGCGGAGACCGAACGAGAGGCCTACGAAAGCTAGCCCCACCACTTACTTGCGGACTCTGCTACGATCGCCCGTCCTCTAAAATTCAGCTTTGACGCATTAGGTCCCTTTCTTCGCGGAAGGTCACATGTATGCATGTGTGTCTGTAGATTTGCAGTCTTTTAGCGCGATAACTTTCGAAAGAATTGATCGATTGGATTGGCCTTTGTATACTCTTTAAGTGTCCTAAACTGAAGGTCCAGTTCGTTCTCCAGTCATTTTGTATAAAAATTCAAAAAGTTAGGGCATTTTTAAAATTTTTAGGACCATTTCTTTAAGATTTAAGAATTCTATGTACGGCTATTCGTAGTTATACAAAATACGAACAATTTATCTTAATGACTTTTTTCGATACAAAAAATGATCAGAGTTGCAACATTTACAATATTAGAAAAAAAAAATGAAAATTTTAAGCAAAAACAACGCACCACATGAAAAAAGTCATAAAAGAAAAAAGTTGCTTTTTATATACTCTACAAGATTATCATAACAACTTTTTGCATTTTCTTGGAAAATCGAAAATTCCAATTTTGATCGCACAAAAAATTATGAAAAATAAAAAATGTCAAACTATGCAAGATACGACAAAAGATGAGAAAAAAAATTGTGCACCGAAGAAATATCTACAAAGGACCCCGCACAAAATACCAAGAAAAACCGTTCAGTCGTTTGAGGTTAAACTGCCTGGAATGTAGGGGAGAGTGGGGCGTGGTGTCTCGCTTTGACTTAAGTGCCCTATAAATATAAATTATGATTGAAATGTGATTTTGATGTGTGTATTTTTTCAGGTGAAGCTTACATTACAAGGAGACATACACGAAAAAAAGTGGATAGTCAGATTCACTTTCATGCACTGTTAACTTGAACTAACTGAGTTTTACTTTTGCAAGTGAGTTAGATCTCCTTTTTCGCATTGCAATAAGCACTACGCGACATTGTCAGCCTTCCTATTTGAAATGGGAAGTAAATAATTTCAGTGGCATAACTAGAAATGTGTAGGCCCCATCCGCAACATTTTTTGGGAGGTCCGTTTGAAATTAAAAAAGAAGGCCGACTTATAACTTGCTTATCAGTAAGACAACAGTATCGCTTAGTATAAGTAGTATTTTCCATTCTCAATCTAGGAGACCTCGCCCCCACCCCCCGGCGACAAAGCGGGGTTTTGCTTTACAGTAGTTACGCCACTGACATTTTACAAAGTGAAATTGTCGGAAATTATTCTATGATGTTTTCTCTTTTATCATAATATTACTTCAGATAATTATTATGAATGAACATAACGAATAAAGTTTACTTTATAGTTCAATACTTTTTTTTTGTTTGGTACAAAATTTTAGGAAATTAAAAATATTCTGAAGAATTATATGAAAAAAAATTTATATTGTTTCTACTATGGAATTTTTAACTTACGATTAAAATTATACTTGCCATCCAGGTTCAAATATTGTATTATTTATAAGATTTTTTTTAGTAGAATAATGCATTTTTTCGAAATATCATTTTTTGATGCAATAACTAAAAAATAATTTGTAATAAAATTTTAGTTCAAATTGATTTCCAATTTTAACGTAGTAATAATTTTTTCAACCTTTTCACATTGATAAATTGATATTTGTAAAAATTACTATCATTTATTGAAAAAAATGTGATCACTTATTTTTTTCAGATTTTTAACAAAAATCTAACATTTTTTGTTCTAATTCAGCATCCCCATATCTCCGAAGAAGAATTTTATTTATGCAAAAAATTTAAGTTTGAATCCCTATTGAACGTTTGCCCCATCTCAAAATAGTGATTTCGATTTTGCATTTGATATATTATTACGTTGTATAAACTATTTTTAATGGTCGAGTATTCTGTTCCGGCAAAATATGCCGGATTTTAATTTTCTCTTCCGGCACATTTCGCCAGATTTTTAATTTCACTTTCAGCATATTTTATTGTGTACTACATTGAATTCCAAATGTATATATCTCTGATAGGAAAGAGTAGGAGTTTGACCAACAGTATTTACGTGACCTGTCACAGGGGTGCTTTCCCGCCCCCCACGATACGTTGGAAAGGGGTAGGGGAAATTTATAAAATTTGTAGAAATGTATGATATTTGTGGAAATTCATGAAATTTGTGGAAATTTATGAAATTTTTGATAATTTACGGAAAATCATGATGCTATTAAACATATGCCGGAAGAGAAAATTAAAAACCGGGAAAATCTGCCGGAAGAGAAAATTAAAATTCGGCAAGATATGCCGGATCAGTATACGCTACGTTTTTTATTAAAAATATTAGTTATGAAAATGAATGTGTGAGTTAATACTTCTAAGCAAAATATTTTTCCCAAACTCGTTTCAAAATATTAGATATCTTCTGTAAGGATTGATTAAAAAATTTTAGTTAAAAATTTTAAACCTACCTATTAGTATATAATATGTATAAAAAAAATTACTGATAAAACAGAGCACGACACATATTTCTTAGTTGGCCACGATTTTCTCAGAGAGAACTCTTGACCGAGGGTTTGTCCGAAAAATCTGAACGGTTCAATTTAAAATAGCTAGGGCTAATGGTTTAGAGAGTTCTTCTAACGCTCCACTTTTTTCCGTGCAGACACTAAACTTAGTTCGTGGTTGATGACAAAAAAACTTTGGGAATTATTGACATACCTTTTGAGTTTTGGCAGGTTTTAGAAGTAAGGTGATGACAGTGTTTTAGCGACTCAATGAGACTAGTAATTTTTTTAATATTTAACATGCAGGAACACCACTTCATAATCCCAGTCACGTGGAGGAAAATGGGCCCAATGCTTGTAGCCAGTTCTCTAACATCTTTTACGTCTTTAAGATTTGCCAGTTCCGAAATAATTAAAAGAAGATTCCCGGACAACAGTGTTATCGTCATAATTGAAGTGAAAAATTTCTGCGAGAAGGAAACTTCTTTTTCACCCTTATATATACGCAGAAATTCCATAGCATTCAGTAAATGCTGTGCATAGTTGTTCAGAGAAGTTTCACCTACGCCTGACATCGTAGATTTTTTTTTCAATTTTAATTTTCTTCTATGAAGATATCTTTACTTTATAAAAGAAAATATATTTATAAAAAAAGAAATAATATTATGGACCTTAATAAATTTTAACTTGAAGATATGGATACAAATAGATACAGACCAAAAGAACAATTTTTTTCAATGTTGTCTATTTTGTAAGAATCAGTAATCCATTTTTTAAATTTCTTTGATGTACGAAAAAATCTGCGTTGGAAATATTGTTAAATTTCAGAAATTATTATTATATTTATTTTATCTTAATTCAACTCATTTTTCATGATGTTCACCCATAATGTAAGAATTCAAATAAACGACTGTTTTGAAATTGTATTACATTTCAGGTGATAGCTCTATATTCAGTTGATGCAATTAAATGCAATTACTCCATCATATATTATTTAGAGAACGACAAAGTATACCCTATCATTATCGTACTCCGTACATTTCTGCTTCAAGTAAGGACTTCCCGTATAATTTCCTTGGGCCTAATTCCTAATTTCAAATTCTATTGATCATTTGGAAATATATAAAGTTCGAATCTGAAAACCATATCAATATCGGAATTCCAAAACTTTGTAGTTCAATAACTGCAAAGTTCTGAGTTATAGTTATAATAATTGTAGGGAAGTAGTATATAGACCTTACATGGGAATAAACGTCTCAGGGTATCATTATAGTTGTTGATCTCGTCGAGTTTTGTGTTTGTGAAAATGGCAAGTTTTTTATTTTTTGTATCATATCGTCTACTGTAATACAAGCCTATGTTAGTATCACAAATATTACTATTTCAAAATAAATTAGAATCGTTCAGGAATTTTTTTATGTTTAAGAATTAGGGAAAGCTAATTCTAGATTCTTTTCAGAAATTGTCATCTGCAATACTACAATAGTAAATAAATTTGGAGTTTTAGAACCTATTTGAAACTTATTGGAACTGTCCATGAAACTCTGTTACTTTTCGATGTTTTTATCTTGATAAAAAGATTTTGAAAGATTATAAAAAGATCTGCCTGTCGCGCCGGGTCGCCGCCGCTGTTTTAAGAATGCGAGCAAGAATGGAGACCCTGTCCGCATTGCCGTATGTACCAAAATTGACCCGTGTCTCAAATTGCTTTATGTGTCAGATTACCCCAAGTGTGAAACTGTCTCATACGCTAAATGGCCACATGTGTCGAAATGTCTAATCCGACATTTTCTCGAAATCCTCAAAATTCGGAACATTTTGACCTCCGACTTTTTCCTAACTCATCTGTGCCCTATGATGATATTAGAAGAATTTAAAATATTCTAAAGCATTAAAAAGAATTAAAAAGATTTAAAAATAATTCAATAGAATTTCAAATAAATCGAAATAATCCAAGAGAATTCGAGAAGTCAAGGTGAATCCAAGAGAATTTAAGGTGAATTTGAGAGAATTCAAGGTGAAGTCAAGGCAAATGCAAGAGAACTCAAAATGATTCAAAATAATATAAAATAATTAAAAGTAAATTAAAGGTGATTTCAAGGTAAAGTCAAGATAATTCAGAAGATTTCAGAAAAATACAAGAGAATTGAAGAAAATTTAAAAGAAATCTAAAGTATTAAAGAAATACAAGAGAACTGAAGCTGAAATCAAGAGGCAAAATGGCCTACGCCACATTAAGCCGATTTTCATAAGAAAAAAGGAATAAGCCTTGTGGAAAAATCTTCCTGTATTTTTTGCGCGGCCTTTTTGCAATCACGTTTGCAGATAAATACAGATAAATCTTCTTTCTTTTATCTGCAAAACTCCCCAATTTCTCTGCCAATTTGGTCTCACGGAAATTTGCTTGAAAATTAGTATGCTGAGAAAAATTATTTGCACCGAAATGCAGAGAATCTCGACATTTCTCTTTCTATCTTCTGCGAATTCTCTGTAAATTAAGTGTGATGGAAATTTGCAGAAAAAAGTACCATGCAGAGAGAAATATTTTCAGACAAATGCAGGGAACCTCTGCTTCTCTCTACAATTTCTCTGCAATCTAGCTCTTACAGAGATTTGCAAAAAAAGGACCTACAAGAAATTTATCGAGAGAAGATTTTTGCAAAAAGAAGCAGAAAAGTCTTCTTCGTTCTGTAATTTCTCTGTAAGTTATCTGTAACAGAAATTTGCACAAAAAAGTACCTTGTAGAGAGAAATATTTTCAGACAAATGCAGGGAACCTCTGCTTCTCTCTACAATTTCTCTGCAAACTACATAGGTCTTACAGAGATTTGCAGAAAAAGGACCTACAAGAAATTTATCGAGAGGAGATGCTTGCAGAAAGAAGCAGAAAGGTCTGCTTCGTTCTGAAATTTCTCTATAAATTATGTGTGACGAAAATTCGCAGAAAAAAGTACAATGTAGAGAGAAATACTTGCAGACAAATGCATAGAAGCTCTGCTTCTTTCTACAACTTCACTGCAAACTGGGTCTTACCTATATTTGCAGAAAAAGGACTTGGAATAAATTCATCGAGAAGTACTGTTTGCAGATACATGACTTCGTTATGTATGTTAAGTTCAAGTACAAATTATTATAACGGAAATGTTCAAAGTAGTTTTAAGTCAAATTCAAAGTGATAAATAAGATGCACAGAAACTTTACATCCTCCTGTGGGAATGTATTCTCTGCATTTTCATGTATTCCTCTTCCATTTTACCAAAAAAGTGCGGAAAAAGCGTCGGTAATTACTGTGCAAAAATTTGCAAGTCTCTACTTTGCTACCGCATTTCAAACACTTTAGAAGAAATTCAGAGAAATTATGTATTCTTGCACCTAAAAGTTTATGTGTATTGTTCGACAACTTTACTATTATCCAAATTGCTACAAAAAGGGGTATTTGTACATATTACAGCAAATACCCTTTTTTGTAGCATATTTTAAAATAGTAAAGTTTTCGAACAATACACATTTTTTGTAAAATAGAAAAGGAATGCACAAAAATGCAGAGAATTTATTCTCGCAGGACAATGCAGAGGTTCTCTTAATCTTCTTAAATTTTTTCCAATTGCAGTAATAAAGCAGAGATAATTGCAGACAACCAGTACGAACATTTTCAGAACAATGCAGAGAATTTCCTGCCGCAGAGTAGGGGAGAGTGGGGAATGGTGTCTCGCTTTGACTTAAATGCCCTATAAATTATTATTGAAATGTGATTTGGATGTGTGTATTTGTCAAGGTGAAGCTTACATTACAAGGGAACATTTGTTATTACTCCGAACCGCTTTTTAATTTCTTCATTATTTGATATTTAATTAATTGATGGATGTTGCATTTCAGTCA
>JAABKJ010014508.1:0-10096 GCA_011634705.1 Andricus grossulariae
TCAACCAGAAGAATGAATGTTTATTAAAGTATTTCAATTCTCAACCAAGGAATTAAATTTTCAACCTCAAAAGATGAATTTTCAACATAAATTGTACACGATGTAAGAGGCGATTGAAAAATCGTTGTCTAGGGCAAGAAGGGGGAAGGGGGTCCAACATACATTCTCTGAAGAAAATTTACAATAGCCCCATCTTAAAAATATTTTGGTTTTGCCTTTGGTCGTCAAATGATTACTGACTTTCTATGGATTTTCCAGGACGGAAAATTCAGCACAACTTTTCCCTGTGATTTTTCCGTACTTTGCATTTAATTAGCTTCAGCTTAGACTCCCCTCCCACTCAACAAAAATTATGTCACGAAAATAGTTCTATTGTCTGAATTTTTGCATAATATGCAATTGATGAGTAAAATTGTACTTAGTCCATTCTTTGAAACTCTTTTCCTACAAGTTTATTTGTATAAGAGTTTTTTCAGTAACTTACGTTTACTCTCTGAGCACATGAATTCAATCGATGAAAAACTTAAATTTTACATTGGCCTAACTATTCCAATACTTTTATAATAAGAAAGATTTTTGTCAAATAAAGGAGCCTTTAACGTGGAAAGTATTTATTTAGTTAATAAACAAAGCATGGGCTAGTGATTCAGCGGAAACATTCGATTCCATGCAGTTTTGCACAAATCAGTGAAAAAACATGAAAACGAAGATCATACTATTTTATTTATTTTCTAATAGAAAATCTTTTTTTACTTTTCCTTTTAGGTACGCCAAATGTACTCCCCCCCCCAATCCTAGCAGTTCTGAGTTAATAATTTTTTCAAATACTCAAACTAATTAATAACTTTGTTTTTCTTTTACAACCAGAAACATCTGATAATTATCCTATTCCTGACGGTGCTTACCTGCAGCGTAAAGGAAATCATGAGGATGATGCAAAACTCGTAGACAACAAGTATAAAAGTTTACGTGGTATGTTATAAAACATTTTCTACTTAATTGAAGTACACATAATAGTCCAGGCATCTCATATGAAAAAAGGCTTTTTCACCTTTTTATCTAGGAACCATACATAAATTACGCACAGTTACTTCCTGAAATCTTGACCAAAATTAATTCGCAACAAAAAAGTTAATTTTCAATCAGAAGATGAATTTTTAATCAAGAAGAAAAATTGTCTATCGAGAAAGACAAATCTTCAACAAAAGACATAAATTTTTAAGGAAATAGTTAATTTTTCAATCAAAAAGATCAATTTTCTACCAAAAAAAACGAATGCTCAAAAATATAAATGAATTTTTTATCAAATACTTGAATTTTTACTAAAAAAGATACATCATTGAACAAATACATGAATTTTCAACACAATGGTAGGATTTTCAAACAAGAAGATATTTGTCTAAAAAGGACAAATTTTCAACAAATCACATAAATTTTCTAGTTGAATTTTTCAACTAAGAATGATAAATTTTTACCCAAAAGTTAAATACTTTAATTTCATTCAAAAAATAAATTTTTAATTTAAAAAACGAATAAGATACAAACAATTTGAATTTTCTACCAAATTGCCTAATTCCCAAGCCGAAAAGACAAATTTTCCACAAATCAATTGAACCTTCTGCTTGAAAATATGAATTTAAAAAAAAATTTCAACCAAAAAGAAGAGGTTTCTACAAAAAATGGTATCCTCTCAACTAAATATTTGAATTTCAAACAAAACAGATGAATTTTCAAATAAGAAGAATGATTTTGTAACAAAAAAATGTAATTTTCAACAATTTACATACATTTTTAACCAAATAGTTGAATTTTCAACTGAGAAGATTGATTTGAAAACCAAAATGTCGAATCTTCAACCAAATACATACATTTTTGATCGAATAGTTGAATTTTCAATCAAAAAAATAAATTTTCTAACAGAAGAAAGAATTTTCAATAAATCACGTAAATTTTCAACGAAATATTTTAATTTTTTACCTAAGAAAGATCAATTTTTCTCCGCGAATAGAATTTCTGAATTGTGATTCAAAAAAATTAATTTTCAGTTTGAAAACCAAATTTACATTAGAAAGTTTAATTTTCCTCCATATGGAGCGATTTTCTATCAATTTGTTGAAATTTTCAAGCCAAAAGAAAGGATTTTCTACAAACCTATTAAATTTTCTACAAAATGTGAGTTTTGAACCGAATAATTGATATTTTAACCCGAAAGATAAATTCTTGAAAAATAAGAATAATTTTTCACTGAGAAAGATGGATACTCAACAAAATATATGAATTTTTAACAAAATATTTGTATTATTAACCAAGAAGATAAATTTTCTAAGGAAAAAAATAAACGAATTTTCAACAAAATGCATAAATATTCAAACAAATAATTGAATTTTTAATCGAAAAGATAAATTTTCTACCAAGAAGCACGAATTCTCAAAAAAATACATCAATTTTCATTTAAATAGTTGAATTTTTACCAAAAAAGATGAATGCTTAACAGAATGCATACATTTTCAACAAATAATTGAATTTTCTAACAACAATATGCATTTTCAAAAGTAAGATTACTTTTATAACAAAAAAAAGCAAATTTCCAAAAAAATACATACATTTTTAACCTTATGCTTGAATTTTCAAACAGAAAGCTAATTTTTTCTAACAAAGAAGATGAATTTCATAACAAAAAAGACAAGTTTTCGAAAAATTACCGGAATTTTCAACCAAATGCTTGAATTTTGAAACAAAAAGATGAATCTTCAACAAAGAAGATTAATTTTCTAGTGAAAGAGACGAATTCCCGACAAAATACATACATCTTTAATATACTCGTTGAATTGTTTACCAAAAAGGACGACCCTTCAACAAAAAGACATACATTTTCAACCAATTATTTGAATGCTCAAAATAACCTTTTATTTTTTTCAAGAAAATTTCTGTGATTTTCTTCAGGACCATCAAATAAACCGATTAAGCAACAAAAAAGCGTACTCTCCCCCGTTAAAACGATGTAAAACTATCAGATGCTTGGACGATAAAGACACATGTTAATGTTCAACAACCTTTGTTCAAAGTTCAAGTATACATAATTTTATTTCAAATAATGAAAAATTATTTGCATTAAAAAAAGAAATAAAAATGTAATTTCTTGGACAATAATTGGTAGACTCACAGTTAAGCACAATATACATAGCAGTTCTAAGTTAATCGTTCTTCACAATCTTTGAATTAATTAATTAATATATTCTTTTTTACATTAGCTGGGTGCTGTGCTTTTCCTCTTAGTCGTAGAGTTCACCCCCAACAAGATGATGTTGTGGTTCTGGGAGGTTTCCAGCCATTGGGAATATATTTGAATGATGACAATGGCATACTCCACTTTCATTTGCTTCGTTTCCCACCTATCTAAATTTGAATTAGTAAATACTTTACTGATTCATTCAGTACAGTTAATTTTAATTGATGAATCAGTTATTTTCAGAAGTTTACTAATTTTAACAGTAAAAATACCGTAAGTGTTGTTAAACAGTTATACCGTAACTGCAGTGAATCAATTATAGACTTAGAATAAATTGATAGAGAAACAATGTTTGATTTAGGCTTTTGTTTATACTCAAATATTATTTATAATAATAAAGTGTATTTTGAAATTTTCATGTTAATAAATGAATAAGAAATTATTACATATATGAACAAATTTTTAACTTTAAACAATTTCACATTTAAAAATGGTCCGCAAATATGTTTGGAACATAACCTCTTAAAATTAATTGATTCCATCGATACAACTATGACTGATCAATTAGTACTTTCCGTTTTACTCATCCAATCAATACAATTCTAATAATTGTCAGTAACTCAATTCTAGCTACAGCAATAAAAAAAAAAAAATTTGAATTTTATCATGATTTCCTCCTGAGATATTGATAACCTAACCAACTATCAATATCTCCGAGAAGTTTCCTTCTCTAAATTATTTTAATTAAATTAGCATGTTCGATAAGGCAGGTTTGGCTCGAAAATTCAAATGATATTTTAATTCGTTAATAGTACGAAGTTTTCAAGTTAATTATGAATATAAATCACGACGTTGATTTTTGGCATAACTCTAGATTATAGGTCTCAGCATTATAATAATAACGACTGTTATAATCCAAATTCATTTCATATAATAGAAAGTTTATTGTTATATATTACGGATAATAATCTTATAGAAATTACGTTATAATTATTGTTATCTTTTAATGCGATTTTATTCTTGTTATTATTACAATATCATTATACTTGCGTGATGTGAATAGACGTGAAGCAAAACGAGAGCCAGGCGTCAGGCACAGCACGTAAGGACAGTAGATAAGGAAATTATCTGATTGGAGCGCTGGCATAAGAAAATCCTGACGAAGTAGGGAAAGCCACGCAAAGCCATCCCTTCCATCAACTCTGGAACCAATGAGACACAACCTGCCTCACCGGACCGAGCTGCAGCACGCTCCGCAAGTGTTTCTGCATAAAGGCTGCGTGTTTCAGCCATAGATCCACATCGATCATGACACGATCACCATCTGCAACAGTCGGCGTCGTGTCTCCGTAGAGAATGCGTCGCTCTTGATTTTCTGTCTTGTCACGGAAATTCGAACCCTCTCAACATGGTCGACAATTGATCACCTCATCACAAATCGTTAAAAATTCATGCTCATGATAGACTGATCGATTCTTGTCTATCAGACGCATAGAATCTCTACTGATCTACGATCGCACAGTCAAGAACAACCCCTCATAATCATTCCGAGTACAGCTCATGATTCATTTCTTTGAAAATTCATGCTCATGATGTCCAACCGTCAAACCGACACTAACTCTTCTCCTCCTGTTACCAACGTAACCCTGAGTCCTCCTAATGCTAACATTTGTTACCCTAACCCTAATGACCTTACCAATGACCAGATTATCGTCTTCATAGCTAATCTTCGCAAAAGCCTAGACCCTTATGAGGCAGAACTTTTCTATCGGGTTCCTCCGACCCCAGCCACTTCAAACAATGGCTCGGAAGCCATGGACGCCCAATAAACATAACTTGATTCCGACTTTCTACCTGAAGACTCCTCCAACTTTCAAACGGTAAAATCCGAACGCGCTGAACGTAAACGCATTGCTAGCCCTACTAAATTGGTTAGCCCCCACAACCAGATAAAGAGTCTTTTTTCTCGAGCTCATTCGATGACGATGAATCCGATCCGAAGAAACAGAGTCCTTCTCCTATTCGTATCTTTCGTAAGGAACTTTGTCCTAAAAGTCACTCAGCTCTCGCCAAAGCTGACATCCCTATCTGGTCAGCAAAAAACACTTCTGACGCCGTTCTAGTTTATCCCCAGACCGTCGATGCTTTCCGTGCTATCACCCTCAAACTCGACAAACACGAAATCGGGTATACCACCAATCAACTTAGACAAGACAAGGACCTCCTTGTAGTCATCAGAGGGGTCAACGAATCCCTTACCGAGGATTCGATCCTTGCTGAACTGCAAAACAAAATCCCATCTGTAAAAAGAGTCCACCGTATGAAAAAAGGCGAAAAAATCGGACCCCTGGTGGTATTTCACCTGGACCCAACCGCTCCCACTGCCAAGTCCATCTTTGACATCAAACTTTTAGCTGGCCTCAGCGTGCAAGTTGAAGCCAAGCGCAAATCAAATATCATTCCCCAGTGCCGCCGCTGCCAAAAATTCTTTAACACTACTAACTACTGCCATGCCTCTTGGGCTTGCGCCTACTGCGGACCTAGCCACGCTACCGCCTCTTGTCCCGCTAGGAAACAAAAAAATGCCACTCCAACTTGTCTCAACTGTAAAGGCCCTCACTGGGCTACCTACCGTGGTTGTCCCAAAGTTAGACAAAAACCTGGCTCCAAGTCAAACTCAACTCACCAGCTTCCTAAACCCAAACCCACTGCAAACCCTACCTTCCTTTCCAATCCTCGTAGCGCTCTGAACCTTGCTTTCCCACAACGCTCCTTCGCTAACATATTCTCACCTCGACCTCTATCACAAGGCCAAAAGCAGACTCAATCCTCTTAACACTGACATCCTTCAGAACCGCAATTACAGCAGATTTTTCGCGTCTTCATCTCCACCTTCGCAGCTGCCATTCAGCTCCCGAACCCCAGTCGATCATAAAGATAAACTTACCATCCTTACCTGGAACGCTAATGGCATATCCGTTACCAAACGAATAGAACTAACTCTAGTCCTCAACGATAAATCCATCGACGTCGCCTGCATTACCGAGACTAATCTAAATTCTAAGAAGAATCTCTATATTCCTGATTTTTCCGTGTACAGGAAAGACCGTTCTTTCTCGAAAAGCGGTGTTGTGACGATTCTAGTTCGCAACTCTCTCCACCACACAGCCATCAGCACAAACTATTCTCCTTGCGAAGTAATTGGAGTCGAAATTCATCTTGTCTCTGGACCTCTTTGTATTCTTTCACTTTACTCCCCACCAGATATCAACGACATCTCCAAAATACCTGACCTCTTCAACACTACTACCCCAACTTTGGTTGCCGGCGATCTTAATGCCAAACACACGGCTTGGGGCTGTCACAAAAATTACACCAAGGGGAAAACTCTTCTCAGAACCTTAACTCGACATAATCAAACTATTGAGGCCCCCTCAGAACCTACCCACTTACCTGGCTCTTCTAAACATCATTCTGATATCCTCGAAATCTTCTTAACGAAGAATATCGTCACTAACAAGGACCCCTGGACCCTTCCTGAACTAAGTTCCGACCACAAACCAGTACTCCTAGAGTTATCGGGTACATCTGAAAGCTCAACTCTCACAGTATCTAAAATCGATTACCTTCAGCTCAAATATACCCTCGAAACTTCCACTTTCAAATGCTGCCATATCCAATCTACTTCTGACCTGGATGCAGCTGTTGAAGCCCTGACAAAAGATATCCAAAACTCTGCTGAACTTGCCACCTCAATCAATCCCACTTCTGCTCGCCAAGCCAAACTCTCATCCTCCACCTGTCTTCTTATTCGCAAGAAAAATAAAGCACGCAAACACTGGCAGTCCTACCGTGACCCTAAACACCGCCAGCGCCTCAAATCCCTTCAAAGAAAACTAAAAACCATTCTCCATCCAATCGACAAGTCTTCCTTCGACTCCTACATAGCCGAAGCCGAATCAAATCCTGAAAGATGCTGAAAAGTCATTGAATCCCTTCGTAACAGAAAATCCCACCTTCCCTCTCTCGTTAAAGACGGTCAATCATCCTCTCTCGATGAGGAAAAAGCCTCGACAAATTTTCTCATTTTCACTACCATGTCTCAAAGACTGCCCAAAACTTCACGGTTACAAACACCGACTTCACACCCACCTCTCCTAAAGAAGTCTCCGATACAATCCGCTACTTAAGGAATCGAAAAGCTCCCGGCAATGACACCATTAGCAATAATGTACTGAAAATTCTTTCCCATAAATACATCGTGGCCATCTGCAACATTGTGAATGCAATGATGCGGCTTCAATACTTTCCTCCAGCCTGGAAAGAAGCTATAGTAATTTTTCTTCCTAAACTAGGTAAACCTTTCAGCTCAGCATCCAGCTTTCGTCCTATCAGCCTACTCTGCACTCTCAGCAAACTAGCCGAAAACATCATTCTCACTCGTTTTGATGATTTTGTCACGCAAAACAACTTTCTCCCTGACTCCCAGCACGGTTTTCGCAAGCGTCATGGTACAGCCCACCAACTTCTCCGTGTATCCGAGTATATCTCTGAAAATCTCAACAAGGGTAGGCACACATCCATGCTTCTTCTGGACTGTAAGCAAGCCTTTGATAGAGTCTGGCACGACGGTCTCATCTAAAAACTCATCAAGTTAAACTTTCCTCAATATCTTGTCGGTTTAATCAAATCCTTTCTCTCGAACAGGAGCTTTAGAGCACGCGTCGGTAAATCCTTATCCGAACCCCAACTTATCAGGTCCGGTGTACATCAGGGTTCCAAACTCTCCCCCTCTCTCTTTAACCTGTTCTGCTACGACATTCCTGTTGATGCGAAAATTCTCACGGCCCAATACGCTGATGATGTCGGGTTTCTTCAAACCTCCAAGGTCATCAGTCATTGCTCCTCTCGCTTAAACAGATTTATTACAATCGTTCTTGACTGGTACCAAAGATGGAGATTTGAAATCAACAAATCTAAATCTGAAGTTCTCTTCTTCTCGCGCCCCTGCGCAAACCCCTCAAACTCGTTGTAAACTCCTTTCACATCAAATGGAGTACCTCCGCAAAATACCTCGGCGTCTTCTTGGACAAGAGACTCACCTGGGCCAAGCAAATCCTCTCCACTCCCGTTACACTTGCTCATTCGATTTTGGTCAACTTAAGAATGATCAACACATTAAGGCTTGCAGTTGAATTTTAGAATCTTGAAGGATCGATGTATACTATAGGGTGGTCCAACATTTTTTTTGAAAATTCATGCATATCGCCCAGTTTGTTCGAATCCACATAAAATTAAATCCATTTTTTTAATGACATTTAGAGGTCGCTCAAGCCCCATGAAGTTTAACACGTATTTCCCATTAGAAAAAAAAGACGTTTTGGTACATTTTATTCAGAATCGTCAGTATTAGCTGAATTGAATTTATTAGAAACTTACAATTTCTCTTCATAATTAGCCATAGAATACGAATAAAATATTACTTTTTATTTACCACACCCATAAGTCTGTTTTATAGGGTCCCAAAAAACCCATAGGTGAAAAAATGGGGTTTGCGAGTTTTTGGAGGTTATTATGATTTTTTTGCGTTTCTTTTCCTACAAATTGTTTCTAATACATAAAAAACTAACTTATACTGCTAATCAGATATTCACATACTTAAAAAGACACTTTGAAAACTTAAATTTCACTTTTATTTTACGAAAATTGAAGAAAAAATCCACAGAAACTGAGCATTACGGTGTGTCGTGTATAAAGTCACGCCATATACTAAGGTTGAGTTTAGACAGAATAACTCTCAGAATTTTAAATTTAAGATCGAAATGAAATCTATTTTATCATGAATAATGTTATGCAAAATGAGCAACTACCTCACTTTTCGGCTCATTAGAGACAAAAATAACCAAGTGAAAAAATAGGGAGAAGAAGAGAAAAAAGTCAGATTTTCTGAAATGGTTTAGTAAAAGTGATATAGGGAGAACCAGAAAGAGAGAGATACAGCTAGAGAAAAAACTACAACGAGGCGACTTTTTTTAACATAGTTTTACCTCTATTATGGACCAGGGACTCAATCTTTACGAGCCACTCAATACGTCCCATAACAAAAACACTTGTAAAAGAACACGAGGTTAACGAAAATTTCAATGACCTTCGAGAAAAGTGCAGTTTTAAAGAATTTCATCCAAATATTATATTTTGTATTTAAAAAATATAAAGATACTTTTACATTAACAATAGATATCATAACCACATTATAATAATAATCGATAACAGCAAAGATTGGTAAATATAAAAATTAAAATTTTTAAACCACTTATAATATAATCATATTATTGTACTTATTTTTAAGAAGTATTTAGTGAGAGAAAAGGATTTTAAAGTTTAAAAAAATGCTATAACCTCCCTCCCCCCACCCCCAGCAACTTATTTTGATGAAAACAGTACTTTAGTTTTTGTTAATTTATCTTTAACATATTCTATATTAAACATGCTTCACGTAACGTTTTTAATATTTTCTTTTTCCTTACCTATCTGAATATTATGTTAATTAAATAAACTAACAATTTTTTTCATATTTTCACAATTTTCATAACTTTCCTTTTTAAATGTAAGCCTAACTTATTTAAAGATAAACTTAAGTACTGTTTGGATCAAAATGAGATGCTGGGGGGGGGGGGAGGTTATAGATTTTTTTTGCTTTAAAATCTTTTTCTCTCACTAAATACTTATTAAAAATAAGTAAATTAATATGATTTTATTATAAGTGGTTTTAAAATTTAAATTGTTATATTTATATTATTATTATTATTATTATATCATTAAGCCGTTTCCCTTTCGGGGTAGGCGTGAATTGCTCGGTGGTAAAGT
>JAABKJ010014509.1:0-10096 GCA_011634705.1 Andricus grossulariae
TAATATTCGTATGGAGATAGAAAAACGGTATAGGACTTATGGTATCGCCTTAGGTATTGACTTAGGTATCGAAAAACTGTATAGGACTTTTCGATATAAATCTTTGGGGAGGAACAGAACTCTCATCAGGGCTCCCGGAACTTTTAATGAAAAATTTCCTATATGATTTTACAATATTCGAAACGCTGTAGCCAAGATCTATACAGAGCTCAACAATGACTTTCTTGTTGAAATTTACTTCATGAATTAAACTGATCTCTTGGAAAACTTTGTTAATTTCAAATAACGTTTAACTGACCTGGAACGTTGCAATTGACCTATGACTTGGCTACGTAATTTAATGTAGTATTTTTCGCTCTATCGATTGCAGATGTGAAAAAGGGGGTTTCCATTTGAAAAAACAAACAAATTTGACCTTCAAAAAGCCATGAAGGTCAACTTCAAGTTCAAGATGAAGGTCACCATTGAATTCCCCGTTGAAAAATGCTTCAGGAATTGCACTGACCTCTTGGAAAACTTTGTTTATTTAAATTAACCTCTGATTGACCTTGAACGTTACAATTACCCTATGACTTGGGTATGTATCTGAACGTAGAATTTTTCACTCTATCGATTGCAGATGTAAAAACAGGGGGTTTCTATTCAAAAAAACAAATTTGACTTTCAAAAAGCCATTAAGGTCAACTTTAAGTTGAAAATGAAGGTCACCATTGAATTCTCCGTTGAAATTTACTTCAGGAATGACCTTTAATTTTTTCAAAAATATTTTACCTGAGGAAATATCCAACCGTCCCGTGACTTTTTAGACACCCGGTATAATAAACTAACGATATTCCTAAATTTATGACAGTAATTTTATGAAAGGACAAACAAGATCCTGATGGTGTAAGTTTTTAGAAACCAAGATATACCTTAATATACTCATCATATTATCACTACCAAATAATTTAAGAAATGTATAACACTGAAATAAAATTAGTATACCCTAAAAATTATACGATTTTCTGCGAAGGTGGTTTAAATGAAAAGTCATTATATATGTGTAGATGTTTAATAAAAGATAAAATTTTTGGTGTCATACTGATATTTTTCTCTTATAAAATATTGAAGAATAAGAAAAATAAGTAAATTTCGTTTTTCAGATGACTATGTTGAATGAACATCTAAACCAGAACCAGGTGGATGCCGCACATCCATGCTTATCCTGCTATGCGCTTTCTCTGAATGGAGATATAATAAACCAGATATTGTATTATATCTACACAATACAACATTTTAATTTAACAAAACCATATTCACTCAGAGAAATTTCCTCTTGTGTCAAAAAGATGTTTCTTAGATGCAAACGATATTATTGCTGATTAGAGTTTGTTCAAGTTCTTCTTGTTTGAAAATTCGATCATTGGGTTCAAACTGATCTTCTGTTTTGACCATTCATCTCTATAAGTTTAAAATTAACTTTGATCTCGAAAATTTAATTGTCCTCTGAAAAAATCAATTTTTTGGTTTGAAAATTCAACAGTTTGGTTAAAAATGCAACGGTTTTTGGTTACAGTTTAATCATTTTTGTTTGAAAACTTGACCATTTGGTTAGCAATCCGGATATTTGGTTGAAACGTCGAATATACCGCTAAACATTTTTCTCGCTCGTTCGAAAGTTAAAATAATTGTCTGTAAAGGCAACGATTTAGGTGAAAATAATTTTTCATTTTATAAATTAACCATTCGGTTGAAAATTCATTTGTTTTCTTTGAAATTTAAGTTTTTTGTTGAAAATTCATCTTTTCTGGTTGAAAAGCCAACCATTTTCTAGAAATTTGACTATTTAGCTTGAAAACTCAGCTCTTCTTCAAGAATTTTCATTAATAATTTGTTTTGATTGACAACTCGATTACGCTTCTTACATCTTGGTAAATGATACAGCAACTTAAGAAGTAAAGACAACAGTTTTACTGTGTATTTCTTTTCACTGCCTCTACCACTACACCATAAGCAAGTGTTATAATTCTTATTGAGTTTCAAGGTTCTATACGTAATAAATTTAGCAAATGAAGAAAAGTTTAAGATGTGAAATCAATAATCTTTATTATTCCACTTACCTCGCGTGAACAATAAATAAAGCGTTATTCTTTGATACGAGGGATGAAAGTATATATAGCAGTGATTTATCGTGTAAATTCTTTCACGAAATTCTTGATGAATAAGATTTTTTTTCTCTGTCATTTTTTATACTCAGAAAAAATGAGGATTTCGACTGAAAAAGTACTCCTTGCGCTTATGGGATTCATGCATTTTAGACGTAAGTGAAATATAATATTAAAATAAT
This sequence comes from Andricus grossulariae, assembly GCA_011634705.1. Classification (NCBI taxonomy): domain Eukaryota; kingdom Metazoa; phylum Arthropoda; class Insecta; order Hymenoptera; family Cynipidae; genus Andricus; species Andricus grossulariae. The sequence goes on from JAABKJ010014509.1 coordinate 2,327, forward strand.
ATAGATGATAAATATGCGATATGTGTTTGCAAACATGTTTACTTAAGAGCTTACAGTTACAATATTATTAGTTCTCAAAGTGTCCAGTTTCAACATTAAAGAATTTTGGTTGATACACCGTTATATCTGATGAGTAATCAAATTTTTTTGGAAAACATTTTCGAATTGTCTACTGCTACAGAATTTTTTTAAAGACTAACTTTTTTCCAGCTCCTCCAGGGCTAGAATTAGGGAAAATTCCTTAATACTAGACAGTGCGTGATATATTATCAAATCAGAGGTTTCCTTTACAATGTGGAATTCAAAACTGGAAACCGCAAAACTGTTTAATTTTAAACGTAATCCTCAAAAGTTAGAATATTTTAGAATTTCGCAAAACAAAACTTTTAATTTAAAATATGTGTGTTGAAGAAATTCACATTATTGTAATTTTAGTATCCTTAAATTGTCTATATGCCTTAGCAGAGATAACGTTGGATCGATGAAAATTTATATATGCATAAGGAGATTCTCTTCTATGTAAGAGTATTAGTATATATGTTATTGAAAAACTATGCCGCTCAACAAATTCATATGCAAAGTCATCGAAATATGCTCACTAGAGTTGTTCTTATTTATTGTTGGTGGAATTTTTTTCTAGTTAAAAATTTTCGTCGAATAAAATGTTATTGTAGCTTATGTCGTTTTTACAGAATTTAATTTTTTTATATATTTTTTAAGTATTTTAGAATAAAAATTGATAACAAATTTGTATTTTTTTTTTGGTTGAACAAATTTTCCTTATTAATTTTTTTGGTACCTTCTGTCGTTTGTCAAAACGTTTAATTTTTTATTTTTCATGCTTATTTTTATGATTGGAACAAAAACTTCGCGTCTTATCAAAAAACGAATAATGACAAATTTGTAGCTCTTTTTTGAGCAAATAGCTCTCTTCATTCTTTTTTTTGTAGCTTGTATCGTTTTTCCAAAAATTTAATTTTTTATTTTCAATGTTATTTTTACGAATAAAACATAAACTACGGACTTCAGCAAAAAAATTATCAATAGCAAATTTAAAGCTCTTTTTCATCAATTTTATTTTTTACGATTGAAATAAAAACTACGCGTCCTGTCAAAAAATTATTATTAACAAATTTGCAGATATTTTTCAGTTTATCAATTTTATTCAATTAATTTCTTCCCTACTTTATGTTGTTTTTTCAAAAATCTGATTTCTTTATTTTTAATTTTATTTTTTCTATTCAAATAAAAACTACGCATCCTATCAGAGAATGATTCATAAGAAATCTGTAGAACCTTTTTAGTTGAAAAACTTTTGTCAATTAACTTTTTTCGTAGCTTGTGTCGTTTGTTGAAAAATTTAGTTTCTTTTTTTAATGTTATTCTTAACAAATAAAGGAACAACTACGCGTCCTATAAAAAATGATTGATAAGCAAACTTGAAGATATTTGTTAGGTTTCACAGTTTTTGTCTATTCATCTTTTTGAAGTGAAACTTTCGTTTGAAGAGTCCATATCTCTCTGCCTCTCTCTTACAAGAATACTTTCTGTACCGCCTCTCTTTATTTGAGTGTCCCTTTTCTGCAGGAATTCGCAATTGCTCTGAAGATTTCTCTTCGAGAACCCCACTACTGCCACGCTGGGCATGTATATGCTTTCTCTCTCTGTTTCTCTCTGTACTCTTTCACTATGCGATCGCCTCAAAATTCATGATGATTTTTCACAAAAAATCTAAAAGTTAATTCATCAAAGATTCACTTCTGCCGTGTGGCCCCACTGCCACACACTGGTTTTATTTTGTGACTGGCATAGTTTGACCGCTAAATAGACTTTTTTATTTTTGTTACTTTTTTTGAGGGCTGAAAGCAGAACCGCTGATCAAAAAATGCTGTGTAACAAACTCGATATTTAGTTTTGGTCTCTAAGAACGTGTGCCAAAGCACAACCAAATCCGATTAGTCTTTCAAAAGTTATCCGGTATACAGACGACAACGACAAACAAACAGACACCATCGTAAAATTGGGTTTTTCGGATTCAGGGGATCTTGAAACGCGGATAATCAAAGAAATCCGCAATAGTCAGTTTTGTCATAAAACTAATACCTTTTTGTTACGATGAGAATATAATAAGGTATCCGTTTGGCCTCAGAGTATCAGAAGGCATAAAAAACTACTTCCAAAGAAACATTTTCAATTTCACGAATACAAAGTTCATTTGTTTCGACCAGTGATTGTTCAAAATTATTACAATTTCAAGTTACTAGTGTAGAAATACTACATAAATTCCAATTTTTTTCTTACAAAATCAGGTGCAGATGGAATGGATCCCCATGATCCCGAAGAGCCTATTGAGTTCCCTCCGGAAAACATTCTTATAATAATGGATGATGGATGTACTACTGATGCTCTAATCAATTGGGCACGTGACGTACCTAACTTCATACAGCCTGAGCAAGCATATACTGAACAACTTGTATTTTATATACAAGCACCGGACCTCCGATTACCAGGTGTTTTCGGGCCGGTAATTAACCTTCTCGGAGGACATTTTCCCACTGGTCATACTCCAAGGAGCGTTTAGATACACATACGAACATTTGAAAGCGGATTTTTTATATCTGGCCCTTTCTAAGTGTACCCTTTACACGAGCAACAAGGCCGATTCCTTGTTGCTTTTGTAAATGGTACACTTGGAGAGGGCCAGCCATAAAAAAATTGCTTCTAAATGTTCGTATGTGTATCTAAACGCTCCTTGGAGTATGACCAGTAGGAACATGTCTTCAAAAAAGGTCAATCAACGGCCCGAAAACACCTGATAATATATAATTGACATATGTATAATTGACATATATATGTAGCAGTGCCACATGGCATGTGAAGTTCAAACAGAAGAATACTTGAAAATAGAATTAATGAAACTAAAATATATTTGGATACATTAATTTTTTTTCAAACAGTCAGCTGTAAACGCAAGTGAAAAAATTTGATATACTTGAATCAACTATGCGATGCTATGATCAGTAAAAATATGAAGACAAAGGTTGTATAATACCAGTACTATGAAGTTACTTTTACGAATAAAAAAACATTGTAATGTAATTTCAAATTAAAATAAAATGAACATCAAGCAAGCTCGAAAAATTTCCCTGACCTTAAGAACAATTTCCTGCAATTTCCAGAATTTTCGTAATTGAGAATGGTTAAGCTGCGATACGCCATCTCGTTGCAAAAATCAGAACTAGAAAGAGTAGGTAGAATTTTTAATATGTATTTTAATTTTGACGTAAAAACGTTTTTATGGTTTTTGTGTGTACTTTAAAGTAAGAATTGCATACTAAAAATTCAAAAATTCTATTTCGGGTGTTTGCACTTTGTTTATATTTACAATTCTATGGTGCACATTTGATGAGCGCTTTGCTTCCACAGTGTATTTAATTAGCGAAAATGTTTCGTTTCTCATAGATGAAGTCAAAATTGTTGAATAATAGAAAAACTAAAGTTTTATTTCAGGTTAATTTTAGAATACAAATTTACGAGAAATACGAAATTACAAAATTATAAACAATTTTTTAAATTCAATCACAAGTCAGACAAATCAAATTTTAAATTCAAAATGGTAATTTTTCAAAATTAAGAAAGGAAGGGGGATGTTCTGTCGCACACTATACCTTTCTCAGCTTTATGATCGTTTTCACAAAAATTGCCAAATTATTTTATCTGAAAATTTATGATCAAAAAGTCTTTTCAATTCATGCAGCAACTTTGAACTATATAAACGAAAAAAAATGCATAAAAAAACTTTTTTCCAACAATATGCATTGCACGGCTTTCGTATCTCTTCAATAAAATGTATGAATATATTATAGGTCGATCGATTCGTCTCTAATCAACGCATATTTTCTATGCTTGTATCAACTGTGAACTATTTCAATGCAAAAAGTTTTACTATAAAAAACCGATTTTTGAAATATTATAAAGTTTAAAAAAATGCAATTAATACTTTTAGAAATCCTTTGGTCAGTTTCAAGATGCTAGTGGTGAAAATAAGCCTTGCGAATTTCATCCATTTACCTGTAACCGTCTTCAAGTTATCGTGTTAACAAAAAAGTGTGACATCCAAACATCCACATATCCATAAACACACATTGATCCAAATAATTGGTTAGAACATTGCATCACACATTTTTAAATTGAGAAACGTTTAATTGAATGAACGAATTTTTTTTTAATGTTGCCATTACAAAGCTTCCTCTGTGAGGAAGCAAAAGTCTTTACATTACTATCTAACAAGCTGACCTAAAAGTTAGGTTGGAATTCGTATTTTAATTCTAATCGTCTATTATTCATAATCGCTTCATGATCTAGATCCAATTCTTTGCTAAATACATTAATTGAAGTGCATTCAAGCTGACAATGCATCGAAACACTGCCTAGAAGGGAGATAAAAGCCACTGCAATAATTACAGAGGTATCAGCTCACTAAGTATAAGTGAAATATATTCAAAAATACTTATTTATAGGGTAATAAAAATAACAGAAGAAAAGATATGGAAAGTCCAAAGTGAATTTATGAAAGGAAGATCATGTACCGATCAAATATTCAGCTTGAGGCAAGTCACAGAAAAATGTTTGACAGTAAATAATAGCATATTCACCAAGGCAAGTAGACAAGTTTGTGCAAAAACGCGAGACCGTACAAAACACTTCGCAGCCTCGGTACTGAGTGACTGATTTGATATTATGCAAGGTGTTAGGTAAGGATGTGTTATGTCCTCATGACGATTTATTATGTTTATGGACAAGCCCCTAAGAATAGCCCTCTTCGATGAAGAAGCTGTGAATTTCGGGACAGTGAGGGTACGTGGGTCAGTGTTCACAGACAGTAAGGTTTTTATGACAGTCAATCGAAGACTTGCTAAGAATGTTGAATAATCTGAATACAAGCGTCAAAATCACGGTAAATAAAACAAGAATCATCGTGTTTTAAAGAAAGTATGAGAAAACAATGAGCAACATCGTCCTAAATGATGAAAGAATACAACAAATTGATAAGTAAATATATCTTGGAATAGTTTATTCACTCATGACGCAAAGATAAATGAAGAGATAGATAGGCGTATAAATAAGGGTAATAAAGTTATCGGTAGAGCGGGATCCATTCTCAGAAGTAAAAATATATCAGTCAAAGCTAAAATGCCGACATTTAATTTTATATTTATAGCCACTGTGCTGTACAGTAGCGAGACCTGGACATACCAAGAAATGAGTAAAACTAACGCGGTGGACATGCAATAATTACTCATAGGGTGCAGTAAAATGCTGATGGACAAAGTGAGTGAAGTTAGAATCCTCAAAAACTGTGATATACATGAGACACTATGTGACAGGAATGAAAGAAATCTGTTGAGATGGTGTAACATGTCGAGAGAATGAAAGATGAACGACTGATGAAACAAGTATATATCAAGGTAAAATAAATGGCAGCATATCCGGAGGCAGACCGAGGAAAGAATGTAGAGAGTATGTGAATGAAACCCTAATTCGAAGAGACATAAGGAGTCCTGGAACCACAAGAGCTTGCATGAGAAAATGCATGAACGTGAAGGAAGCTGAAGAGGTATGTCAGGACAGAAAAGTGTCACGACAAAGAGTTTATAAGAATTGCATTATGAAGAATGTCAGTGGATTGAATGACTGAAGTGGAATGAATATACGTTTAAAGCATATTTTCCACAAGCACAAGCATCTTCAAGGTTATTTATGATTTTTAATGACGCATTACATTTTTACGTCGCAAAACGTTATTCTCTGAACTGGTCCAGATATGGCAATTATAATGTAAGACCTTCTAGCGTATTTACCTTCTTGCGTATTGTCAAAGAATAAATAAAGCGTTATTATTTGATGAAAGGGATAAAAGTATATATAGCAGTGATTCATCTTTTTAGTTTTTCTACGAACTTCGTCGAAAATAAGATTTCGTTTCTCTATAATTTTTTCTTCTTCGAAAAAATGAAGATATTTACTAAAAATGTACTCCTTGCCTTCTTAGGATTCTTGAATTTCAAAAGTAAGTTTAATATGATATTAAAATTAATATTAATAATAAAAATGTGATATATGTTTGGAAACATGTTTACTTAGGAGCTCACAGTTACAATATTGTTAGTTCTTGAAGCGTCCAATTTCTACGTTAAAGTATTTTGGTTGATACAACGTTATGTCTGTAGATGCTTCAATTTTTTGTAATATATTCGAAGTTTCTACTGATACAGATTTTTTCCTTTGACTAACTAATTTCGAGTTTCGCCAGGGCTAGAATTAAAAAAAATTTCTTGATACTAGACGCAGAGCCTGATATGTTATCAAATATCAGGTCTGTTTCACAATATGCAATTTAAAATAGGAAACCACGAAGCCCGCTTATTTCAAACTTAATCCCTGAAAATGAAACTATTTCAGAATTTCCCAAACAACACTTTTAATTTGGGATCGAATAATAATCGCCTTGGTTGTACAACGTTATATCTGACGAGGAATCAAATTTGTTTGAAAATATTTTCGAATCGTCTACTATTACAGAATTTGTTTTGAGACTAACTCTTTTCCAGCTCCTCCAGGGCTAGAACCAGGGAAAATTCCTTAATACTAGACAGTGCATGATATATTATCAGATCAGAGGTTTCCTTTACAATGTGCAATTTAAAACTGGAAACCGCAAAACTGTTTAATTTCAAACTCAATCCTTAAATTAGACTATTTTAGAATTTCACGAAACAAAAATTTCAATTCGAAATATGTGTGTTGGAGAAATTTCTATTATTGCAATTTTAATATATTTATGAATATCAATTTTGTTACGTCTACGAGATCTTAACTGCCTCCACATATTTTCACAGCTTTGTATTTGCTGTTTCATAGAAAATAACGCATGTAGTGTAATAGATGCTTAAATTTTAAATCGTCTATATGCCTTAGCAGAGATAAAGTTGGATCGGCGAAAATTTTTATATATATAAGGATATTCTCTTCTATGTAGTAGTATTAGTATATATATATTATTGAAAAACTATGTCGCTTGATAACTTCATATGCAGAGTCATCAACACATGTTCACGAGGCTTGTGTCGTTTGCCCAGAAATCTAATTTATTTATTTTTAATGTTATTCCTAAGATTAAACCAAAAACTACGGATTTTTTTCTGCTACCATTTTTTACGCGAAATTCGAAAAACCGAAAGTACCAATGTTTGTTGTGAACATTATCCTACAGACTCAGATGTCTCGAACTGCAGTCCTATCATTACGAGGAGAATCGAAGAAGGTATCCTTCTGGCTTTAGAGTTTCAAAAGGCATAGTAAAACTACTTTCAAAGAAACATTTTTAATGTCGTGAAAACATAGTTCAATTTTTTCGAACAGTGACTGCTTAAAATTGTTAAAGTTTGAGTTAATGTTGTAAAAAAGCTTAATAAATTTCAATGTTTTTGTACGAAAGCAGGTGCAGATGGAATGGATCCCAATAATCCCGAAGAGTCCATTGAGTTCCCTCCAAACTCCATTGTTATAACAATGGATGATGGCTGTATTACTTATGCGCAGGCCAATTGGGAACATGACGTTCCCAACTGGATGCAGCCTCACCAAGCACATCCTAATCAACTTTTATATTATATACGAGCAACGGGCCACCGAGTATCAGAGTCAGGTGGTTTCGAAGAGCCATTTAACCCTTCGGAAAGACATGATCCTACTCGACATACCCCAAGG
>JAABKJ010014510.1:0-10096 GCA_011634705.1 Andricus grossulariae
CAAGTACATTGAATGACGTCGACATTCAACTTGTAGAAGTTGTGAAGAAAATTTTCTCGTCTCTCCGTAGCTTAATTAGTTAGAGCATCAGACCGGAAATCTGAAAGATGTTATGTTCGAATCCCAGCGGAGCTAGAGAGATTTTTTTCACAACTTCAAAAATCAATGAATAATTAATATTCACAAAATATTGATTATCGACCATGTAGACAAAAAACTATTGAACAATTAATCATTTCAGTGGAAAATTCATCCCTTCGGTTAAAAAATCAACTATTTTTGGTTGAAGGTTAATTCTGTTTAGTTGAAAAGTCTACTACTATATTTTAAGTAAAAATGTAATTATTTCTTTATAAGTTTAATAATTTTGTTAGAAAGTTCTACTTTCTGGTTGAAAATTCAACAGTTTTGTTGCAAATTCATCTTTTTATATTAAAAATATAACTTTCGTTGAAAAATGATCCTTTTTAGATGAAAATCTAACTATTTGGTTGAAGATTGATCATTTTAATTGGAAATTCATCTCCTTTGTTGAAAATTTAACTATTCTGTTGAAAATTCAACGTTTTCTACAACCTTTTCTGTTGGTCCTAGGTAGTTCTGAATTAGGGAGGTAAAAAAATTTGACTTCCGATTTTTGGTGATCGACCCCCACCCCTCCCCAATTTGCTAGTTTTTCAGAAAAATAAATTTCTATCCTTTTTTTAAATCGGACAACATTAACACGTGCCCTCGGGCTTTTGAAATTAACACGGGGTCTTAAATTGAAAAAAACTCGGGTTTTGAAAAAATGGAAAAAAGAAATACTTGTTATTAACTTTTTGTAAATTGAAGTTTGTTTTACTCTTGAGTTACTTCTTAACTACAAGTTTCCATATATTTTTAAAATAATTTTTCATTGCTTAAACAATTATTATTTGTTAAAACACATTTTTTCGACTGCAAATCATACAAAACTATTATTTTACGGGATAAATGATACACTTGATGATTTTCATATATAACATTTTTTTTAAATGTAATCATTAAAACGATTTTCATTCGTTTTCCACACACTTAAACTGTTCCTCTGTTAATTTTAAAAAGTTTTTTTCTCTGAAGCTAGTGACACAGTTAGCGAATATTGAAAGAAATATTTTTTTGTTTAGAATATTTAGCAATTGTTTGAACGATTTTTGTTTCTTTGAACTATTTTTCATTCTGTAAATCGTAAAAAGTTATTGTTTAATTATATAAATTCATCTTTCGATTTGAAAAATCTACTATTTGGTACTGGTAAATATTATTATAATATTTTTTAATTTTAATTTTTTTTTATTATTATAATAGTATTTGGTTGATGAATGCCTAGAGTCATTTTTTTTTTGAGAGACAGCTTGCAATGATTTATACAATTAATATCACTTTTTTTCATAGGAAAGTTGGACAAAATTCAAGTTAAAAAAAATGTATTTGTTCAATCAATAAGGGTAGAAGTTCTGAAATAAGAAAATACTGAATAATAAGCGACACTCTAACAATTCATTAATTTCATTATTATTTTCTTAAAATAGTATCTTTTCATGATTTACAAAAGAAAAATATTGTTTAAATAAACGAAAATTTTTTATTTAATTGTAAACAAGAAATTCGTCAACTGTATTATTTATCTCAAAAAATAATAACTTTTTACGATCTGAAGGTGAAAAAAAATTCATTGAATTAATAATAATTATTTAAACAATTAAAATTTCTTCCGAAAATACTTTGAAACTTGTTACTTATCCAATACAAATAAATAATTTAGAAACATTTCAAACAAATACCGTCTTTAGCATGAATTTTACATAAAAATGCTATTTTGCATTTTTTTGGGGGATTCTCCGGGCAACATACACGGGGGTTTGCAGTAAAAATGAAGTGTTATTGGGTAGGAAATATTCCTCAAACATTTCTGGAGAGGTGACCAATTTTCAATTTATGAAAAGTTAATAACAGGGGCTTTTTCGCGCAAACCGAGCTTTTTCTTTTTAAAACCCCATGTTAATTTCAAAAGTCCAGCACGGGGGAATGTTGAATGATTTAAAGAAAAATTAGGGAATTTCTTTCTCTAGAGAACGAAAAAATATTACGTATCACAGTCATATAGATTTCGAGCTAAATACAGGAAAATGTAAATTTTTCTCTTACCCTAAAATTTAAATTTTTCTAAAACATTGAATAAAATTATGGCAACTGCCACAGACATTAGTGAAGCTGCGTAACAATTAATTTTGGATGCGCAAAAGTGGATCATTTTTAGAATTTCATAGCCCCAGGCAGTAATCCTTATGAAATGATTGGAGGGGAAGTAGGGAGACTGAGAGGAAATTAATGGAGGGGAATTAGGGAAGTGAGGGGAAATCAGGAAAGGGGGACGTAGGGGAAATGAGAGGAGGTAGGGGAAGTGAGGGGAAATTATGAGAAATGAGGAGATGGACAGTTAGCGGTAATGATGGGTGAAAAATAAGTGAATTGAGGGTAAATCAGGGGTGGGTAGTAAGGGACGTGCCTGTAAGTAAGGGGAAGTAGATAAAGTGATTAGAAATAATGGTGAGTAGGGAAGGGGAAGTGATTCCTGGAGAAGGGCAGTAGGGGACGAGAAGTGTTAGCTGAGGAAGCGAGAAGAGGGGGAAGTAGACGACAAAGAAGTAGGGGAAGGAGTTGCTAATGATGAATTGAGGGGTGGAGAAGTAGGGAATTTCAGGAAGAGTAGGGGTGGAACAATATGGGAGGGGGGGTGAACAACTTACTCAACGCCTTAATAGGTTGGGAAACCCCTTTTTTGTAGGTGCGAGGCGACTACTTTGACTAATTTTTTTTACCTGAAGTTGATAATCAGAATGATATGCAACAGTTTGATATCCCGCAATTCACTGTGATCTGGATTTAAAAAATTGTATCCTATTGACTGTCTGTCGTTGCTACATGGGATTTGGTTCGTCGCACTTTGTCACAGAGCTTTTGTCTATGAACCGAGCGCTTTTATTTTTCATTCCATCGGGTCCACTGGATTAAACGTACACTGCAGTCGTGCCTTTCACAAAAACCACGTTTAGTGCAATATTTCGTTCAGAACTTTGCCACTTGAAAAACAACGAGTTCGTCAGGTCGACAAACAATGGAAGCATCGATACTCTGAGGGAGATCGATAGCATATTTTTTATCAAGAGTAGCAGGAAAGCGAGATGTCACCCACACCTTTTATCTCCCCCTTACACATTTAATTGATGAACGACTACGAAGGAAATAGATTAGTTTCGCGAAGCGACGAGTTCCTCTGTGGTTTTTGTCAGTTGTCACGAGAATCAAAACGTCGAAACCACTGATTTACGCATTGTCCTTGCAGCATCCGCTTGACATTTTCCACTCAGATAACTTCTGCATATACTGATTCCGAGTGCGCTAAAATGATGTTTGTAAATGGACCTAGTGAGTTTCTGCATGCGAAATAGACACTCGAAAACAGCCAAGAATTTCCGACCTCTTCGGAAAACAAACATGACGCGAATGTTACACGTTTTCGATCTTAAGCGCCTTTTCTATGCGCTCTTTCGAGTTTACCCTCATGGTAATTTGTCGAATTTCATTTGGTTTAGAAAGAGTTCCATCACTTGTCGCAAAAGTTTCAAGAGATTTTCTACACATTTTTAGAATTTATAAATTTCAATTTAAAATGAAAAAGACGTCCATCGAAAGGAAGTTTTTTTATTTTTATTGTAACTCAATCGGTGCAAGCCTCATTATACTGCCGGGGATCAAAGAATTCATATAAGAAAAGTGAAGGAGGGAAGTACCGGAGGAGGTATACATTTTAGATCATTCTGGAATTCCTAATTTGCTTATTTAAGCAGCACGTTTGTTTCGCAATACCGATCCCTCACAGCTGGCTGATCAATCTCTCTAGTAATCATCCCAGGCGAAGAGCTTCACAAAGTCATAATATGTGATAGATCATACAAATATACGCAAGATAACTAATAATCATATAGTGAGATCCATACTCTTCCCTACAATCAAATCCACTAAGCAAAGCTCTCCACGAGGACCCATTAGTATCCAGAATCGTTCGCTTCAGGCGTCCATCATTCCGTTAACACTCTTCATCACACAGTTCATAAACATTTCTCTCAACATTCCACACAATCCTTCAAAAAATCGCTGTCACTCTTGTCAAACAGAGCTTCCTCTACACCACATTCTTTAAGAGTCCTCTCATTACTGACTTTGTCCATTAGCGTTTTACCGCATATATTTCGCAGAAATTATAAATTAACCGCGGATAATTTTTCGAACTTTATTTGTTTTAGACAGAGTTCCATTACTTTTCGCAAAAATTTCAAGAGTTTTTCTCCAAATTTTCATTTAAAAAAAGAAAAACATCCATCGAAAGAAACGTTTTTTTTTTAATTACCTTTTCTTTGTCAGAGAAAACCTGAATGAGTCAGGGCTCTGAACTCCCACCCCCTACCCTACCAGATCTTTCGAAGATTTTACCAACATAGGGAATGAAGATACATATAAATTATGTTAATTGAATAAACATGGAAAATTTAAATAAATTGGATTCAAATAATATTTTTTAGTAAAAAAATGCAACTATTTGGCTGAAAATTCATTTTTTTATTGTAAATTCATATTTTTGCTTTGAAAATTCAACTATTTTGTAGAAAATGTGTCTCTTTGGCATGCAAATTCATAATTTTTCATGACGTTTTTTCATTTCGTGATTGATAATTCAATCTTTTCGTTGAAAATTCGCCTTTTTGGTTCGAAACTCATCTGTGCTCAAAAAAATTTAATATTTTTTTGCCAAAAATGCAACTATTTGGTTGAAAATTAATTCGTTTTATTTTGGGATTGAACTATTTTGTTGAAATTTTGTATTTTTTCGTTGAAAATCATCCTTTTTTATTAACATTTTTTCTTCTTTGTAGAAAATTAATTATCTTCTTTGAAAATTTATCCGCATAGATGCAAAAACTGTTTTGTTACAAATACATTTTATTTGGTTGAAAATTACTTTGTTTCACCATAAATTTAACTATTCTATTTTGAGTTGAAAATTTACTTTTTTAATTGAAAATTCGTCCTTTTTGAAAGTTCACGTATTTTTTCATTGGTGTCTTTTTGGTTTGAAATTCCACTTTTTCAAAAATTCTTTTTTTTTATTAAAGAATTATCATTTCAGTTGAAAATTGATTTCTTTTGTTGAAAATTTAACTATTTTGTAGAAAATTCGTTTTCTTTTTGTTGCTGAAAATTAGTTTTTTAATTGAAAATTTAGCTATGCCATTTTATGTTGAAAAGTTATCTTTTTTAGTTGAAAATTCCCGTATTTTGTTGAAAATTCGTTACTTTTTTTTGTAAAAATGAAATATTTCGGGTTGGAAATTCATCCGATTGGTTGTAAATATAACTATTTTGTTAAAAACACATTTCATTCAGTTGAAAATTATTTTTTTTACTGAAAATTCAATTATTTTATTTTGAGTTGAATATTTATCATATTATTATATTTTTTTTTTAAATTCATTTATTTGTTTAAAAATTTAAATGTTCTTTTTTTGGTGGAACATTTTTCTTTGTCTTTTCGGGTGGCAAATTTACCTTTTCAGTTAAAAATTCCACGATTTTTTTAAATTCATTTTTTTGTTGTTGATTCATCATTTTAGCATTAAAATTATTTCTCCAGTTTAAAATTTAACTACTTCGTAGAAAATTCATTTTATTGTGTAAAGATTAATTTTTTCAACTGGAAATGTAGATCTTCTTTTGTCTTGTGGAAAATCTATATTTTTCAGTGGAAAATTCCACTTTTTATTCGAAAATTCTTTTCTTCCGTTCGAAACTCGTCTGTATTGAGTTAAAAATACAATTATTTTAGTAAAATATTCATATTTTTGGGTTAAAAATTTAACTTTTCTGTTGAAAAATACCCTATTTGGTTAGAAAATTGTCTTTCTTTGTAGAAAATTATTCTTTTCGGTTAAAAATTCATCTTTTTGTTCAAAAATCAACTAATTGATTAAAAAATCATCAATTTTGTTGAAAATACAGTACCTCTGAGTTGTAATATATGTGAATTCTCTATTTTTTTAGCAAAAATTTTTCTCACGCAAGATCTTTTAATTACCTCCCTGCGCCTACCCTAATAAGAAAGAGTATTTTCAATTAAATTTTATTCAGAAAAAAGATCTTCTCCATTCACTCCGCTGGGATTCGAACACCAGGTCAACTGATTTCCGGTCAGGTGCTCTAACCACTGAGCAACTAGAGAGATCAGAGGAAGAATTCTTTTTTCTGAAGGAGTGAAAGGAGAAGATCTTTTTTCTGAATAAAATTTAAATAAAAAGGTTTTTAATTTATATTCCCATCTTGTCTGAAATGTCGTTAAAGTATTTTCTGGGTAGGAGAATATAACTTCGGTCGATATTGTAGATTTCCATGTTAGGTTTGGATTTCTCTTCTCGATCCTTTACCTTCTTCGATGATAATACAGATTTCTAATAAAAAATTGATATGTAACATCTTTCTAAATAAAGCGTGATTCACAAAAGAGAATTCTTCCTCTGATCTCTCGAGTAGCTCATTGGTTAGAGCACCTGACCGGAAATCAGTTGGCCTGGTGTTCGAATCCCAGCGGAGTGAAAGGAGAAGATCTTTTTTCTGAATAAAATTCAATTGAAAAGGTTTTTAATTTATATTTCTATCTTGTCTGAAATGACGTTAAAATATTTTCTTTATAGAAGAATATAACTTTGATCCATATTTTAAATTTCCATGTTATGTGTGGATTTCTCTTCTCGATCCGTTACCTTCGCCGATGATAATACAGATTTCTAATAAGAAAGAGTATTATTATTTTTTTGTAAGGCTGGTTCATTCAAGTCCCGTAGCACTAGGGTTAAAACCTATTGTACTATGCCTTTTTATTTCAAGGCTCAGAATAACTGTATGAATTAGTTCACAACCAGTGATAATCCACGGCTGCATCCAACTTTATTAGAAGTACTCGAATTTCCTGGATGTTTGGCCAGAGAATAGAAAAACTGCAGAAACCCACCTACCGAGTTCTGCCGGTTTTTTGATAATTGAGATTGAAGGCAGACATTCGACCCTACGTCTGTATGACTGTTGTCACTCAAAGTCTTTAAAATAAATTAAGAAACGTTCATTTTTTTGCATTGACATTGTGATCTACTAGGTGTAAGGTTGTTTTCTGTACCTAAAATAAAAATGTATAACAGTCCGGTAAAATGAAAAATTGATCAGGAAAAAGTCAGGGAAAGTAAGGGAATTTCGAAATCGTGATTTCGTAGTATCCTGTCCGAGCACGCTACCACCGGAGCCACGCTGCTGTCTGAACTTAAATTTTGTACAGAAATGTATGTTATAATTTTTCGAGTTATTTTAAAAAATGTTAACGGGGATACCGAAAACATGAGATAAAAACGACAATTTATAGCTCAAAATATCCGGAAATAAAAACTTGATTGCAGGTGAGTCAAAAGTCTCGTTAAGCAGTTGACTGCCACTTGTATTTGTTAACCGTGCGTGAAATATTGCTGTTTACTCACGCATGACAGCACTGCGTGCCTATCTAATTATTATTAAAGAGACATGATGATAATCGTTCGTCCTTAGTGAGGCTCGTGGCAATAAAATGGAACGAGACCGTTACAAAATATACTTGACCGGTGTCCTTTCTGCCGCCTCATGAAAAACATTCACAAGAGTATTTCTTTGTACAAAGATTCGTCTCGGTCTTTGCTGTAAGAAAAAAATAAATTGAAAATAAATAAAGAACGCAGGAGACCTGGTATTGTACCGCCGCGATATTATAACCACAGTCAGCATCAGAAAGCAGCTTTGTCTTCGATGACTAGGGACTTTTGATTAACAGGTTCTACCCAAAAGGGATGCTTCGGAAACAGGATGAGGTCCATTAAAACGCAAAATAATTAAGCTTCATAAAGCCAACTTCACTGTCCTTGTTTCACCCCCTCCTGATTTCCTTTCATTTTATGTAAAAATAATTGTGCAATTGTTTATAAATTAGAAAAAAAAAGATAACATGTGGTCCAAGGCCTTTGAATAGGGTGGTCCAAAAATACATTGGATCCTTTTTTATTTTCATGAATATCGCCACCAAATTTGTTCGAATCCACACGAAAATAAATGCAATTTTTTTCGTTCGAAAAAAATGATATTTAGGGGTTTCGCAAGCCCCATCAAGGAAAATTTACATTCAATATGATCCATATAGAAAGTGGAAGAATATTTCAAATATCTGTTTTATTTCAGAAAAATATATACACAAAAAAGAGAGACATAGTTCAAAAAATTATTTTCACTCAAGTCTATTCATTGTTCATTTATTATTTGTTTATAACTAAAGAGCCAACGCAAAGTTGAAGATTTTTTAAAAAACTGCAACTTTCTAGCAATTACCTAATAGAAGATACTAATAAACAATAATAATTTGTTTGAAAAATCACGTTGCCGTAATTGAAGTAAGGTGATAACTAATTTAAGTCAACAGACATAATTGTTTAAACAATTTATTACTATTTTTAATCATATTCTCTTTGAAAAATGTTAGATACTTATAGATTTAATGCTTTCAGGATGATTCATTATGATAAATTGATTGGCCAATCAAGTTCAAGCAGTCCCTACCATGGGGCGCTCTGGCCAATCACAGGCATCGCAGAGAATATATGTAAGAACAACATAACCTGAAACTGATATTCTAGAGGTGAGAAAGTTGGCAAAATTGTGGAAAGAGCCTAAAGTCTAAATAATATACTTTCAGTCATGCAGATAAAAATATTCTTTAGCATAGTCTGAACAGGTAATTAATTAATTTTTTCAACTGAAAATTCAACAAATTCTTGTTTTTATGAAAACTTGTCTTCCTTAGCTGAAAATTCCTGTATTTTGTTGGAATTTCATTTTTTTTTGTAGAAAATTAAGATTCTTGCTTGAAAATTTATCTTATTGGTTCAAAACTAAACTAATTTTTATTTTTTAACCAAGAAAGACTTTTCAAATCAACAAGAAGAAAAAAATGTCAACCAAAATGTTGAATTTTCAAGTGTAAGAGACGAGATTTTCACGAAACAGTTAAATATCCAACCAAATAATAGAATTTTCAATAAAAAAGATGAATGTTCAACCAAGAAAAATTATTTTCTACTAAATAAGACCAGTTCTCAACAAAATACATCAATTTTTAACCAAAAGGATTAATTTTCATCCAAAAATATTAATTTTCTACCAAGAAAAAAATGAATTTTTAACAAATTACGTAAATTTTCAAGCAAATAGTTGAATTTTCAAACTAATTTTTAACCAAAAAACTAAATTCGACAAAAAAAGGAAGTTACAACAAAGTAGTTCAATTCTTAACGAAAGAGATCAATTTTCACCTATAATGATGAACCAATAACGACAAAAATGAATCCGTTGTATATAAAAAATATTCTTATTTTCCTTAACTTTGTGTAAACAATCAGAAGGCTATTTTGAAAATGGAAACTAACTAGGTCGCGTTTTAAATTTCTCGATATGGCCTTCTTATTGTTTCAATAGATTAGAAAATGTAACATGATCGCGTCGCTTTATTAAGCTTGTCTATTTTTCATGTTTTCCATGTTTATAAGTTTTTCAAATTCTTATATATAGTCCTAAATAAGTTTATATATTTTTACCAAGCAATTAGTGGGTTTTCGTTACTGAATTAGGAAATATCTTGACTAATCGAATTATTAATTTTCACTAGTTTTTAGTAGCCCAATATTCGTTAATCAAGTGTGTAAAATTTCACTAGTAATTAGTTAAGTTTTGAAAATTTTGATTCATAGAGGCAATCAAGTATTTTTTACGCAAGAAAAAAAGCTATAAAATAAGAATAAACTTTACACTTTAGAACTTTGGAATTTCATCATTATTCAAGGCAAATAATTTTCACAAAGTTTGCTGAATGATTGCAATTTCCTGTGGATAATTAGAAATATGTATGACCAAAATACATTGATACATTGAAATTTACTGAATATAAAAAATTCTTATT
>JAABKJ010014511.1:0-10094 GCA_011634705.1 Andricus grossulariae
GTCTTCACCGACTGGGCAACCCGTCTTGCCTTAATTGGCTGGGCAACAGCGCCTTGTCTTAACCGACTGGGCAACCCACCTTGCCTTAATTGGCTGGGCAATAGCGCCTGGTCTTCACCGACTGGGCAACCCTTCTTGCCTTAATTGGCTGGGCAACAGCGCCTTGTCTTAACAGACTGGGCAACCCGCCTTGGGGAGTTTCCATAAAGGATTTTACAGTTTTTTGGCGAATTTTCGACTCCCCCCCCCCTGTCACAGGCTGGGCAACAGCGCCTTGTCTTAACCGACTGGGCAACCGGTCTTGCCTTGATAGGCTGGCCACCAGCGCCTTGTCTTCACCGACTGGGCAACCCGTCTTGCCTTAATTGGCTGGTGTCTTAACAGACTGAGCAACCCGCCTTGCCTTAATTGGCTGCGCAACAGCGCATTGTCTTAACAGACTATGCAACCCGTCTTGCCTTAATTTGCTGGGCAACAGCGCCTTGTCTTAACCGACTGGGCAACCCGTCTTGCCTTAATGGGCTGGGCAACAGCGCCTTGTTTTCACCGATTGGGTAACCCGTTTTGCCTTAATAGGCTAGGCAACAGCGCCTTGTCTTAACCAACTGGGCAACCCGTCTTGCCTTAATAGGCTGGGCAACAGCGCCTTGTCTTCACTGACTGGGCAACCCGTCTTGCCTTGATTGGCTGGACTGTATGGGGTCTCAAAATCCAACATTCTACGTTCTCGTCGTGGACCCTGGAGGCTACACCTTAAATCTGTAGCGACTGAATGACGGCAATGGTAACTGCATTTATCGCAAGTACTTCATTTTATTAAATGTAATTAGAATTTCTTTCAAACGTTTGTTATAGTTATTTACAATTCTTTCAATGAGTAACCTGTATGATCCCTACATGACCTTTACACCCCAGGGATATGAGTTTGCGACAATAAAATAGAGGTATAGAACGCAGAATTTCTCGCACTAGTGTTACATTTCCGGTGTTAAAAAGGGAGCTTCTATTCAAAAAATTCAAGTTAACCGTCAAACAAGTCTCAAGAATAAAGGCCAAGGTCAAAGTCAAGGTCACTATCGTATGCCTCCCTGCAAACCCTACAACTTTTGTCTCGATCTTTTTAGCATAAAACGCTTTCCTGAAAAATTATTGAGGTGCGACTTTAAAAATAAAACTCTCTTTATAATATAAATACCTACATTTATGGCTGTGATTGTGGCCTGCACCATAGTTCAAACCATGATTGTTACGGCGACATATAGCGCATAAATTCAACCAACAATAACCTATTGCGCACGACTACAGACCACCATAACCCACTGCGCAAGTCCACAGCACATCATGATCCACTGCGCATGCCGACGCCCTACCAAGGATTACTGCGCATATATTTTTGGCTTAACTGGAGCTAATCTCCTCAGGTGTCGAGAGAGAAAAATGTCATACACTCTAAAAATTGGCTCTTTTCGAATCCACACATAGTGATATTTGAACCCCAATTACACCACGAAAACCTCATTTTGTACAGTTGTGGTCATTGAGACTTGAGAGATTGAATGTCTTGAATCTCTTTATCGCCATTTGATGATTTTTTAGCCTAGCGAAGGGGAGGCCGTCGTGGGAAGTAAATGTCGGGATGATTCCTGTGGAGCCAATTCTAAACAGATATAAAATTTCGATGCCAGTAAAAGGTTCTATAACTAATTTGGCCCGCTTGTCAAGCATCTCTCTAGGCCTACGGTACAGTAAAATTTCCTCTTTTCCCCCTTAGGGATTCTGCCTTGACCGATCGAGGGAGAATAGTGGTGTTAAAAATTTCACCACATTACAATATAAACCATACTGTTTTCCCTATAACGTCTATTAACCTCCTCCCTTCCCAATCTGTCTCCTTGTGTTTGGAGCCCCTTATATATGCTATCTCAAATCCCTCCCCCTTGTTCTCGAGTCCCGGATTTCAAGTTACCTCCTATCAAAACCAACTCATCCTTCTTTTCCTCCATCCACCTCCTCATTACTCTCCAAACTTCCTCTTCCCCTCTTCTTCTATATACGTAAACCACCGCCAGTTTGACCTTTCCAACTATAATCCTTCTTACCATTTTTCCATCCTTTTCCTCCCTGTCCCCCTGTATTCTCCCTTTTACTGCCAATTCTTTTCTCATCCCTGAGACCATGACGCACATCGCTCTCCCTTTAACGTGTTCATCTCTTGCTTCTTGCATCGTCCACACATTACCCTTCGATAACATCTTTTTCATCCCCTGTCAGTCCTCACCCACCAAGGTTTCACTCATCATAATCACATCCCACTCATCTGACTCCCCCCAAAATCCTTTATTCTTGTTCTTCAAGCTTGACACATTCCAGAAAGTTATTTTAACGTTTTTCTCTTCTCTTTCCTCACCTATCCTCCTTACTTTTCTCCCCCCCCTTGCCGTTTGGAAACCCCTCTGTTTCATCTCTAACTTCTTTTTTGCAACACACACCTCAAAAGTTGACGTTTTCATGCTTTATAATGGTGCCTAAAGGAGCTTATTTGAGCAGACTGTGTGCGAAACAATTTTCGCGCATGCGCAGTTTGAAGATGGCTTACTTTAGGCACTGGTGAAAAAGCTGAAAATGCGTACTTTCGAGATGAGTTACTTTAGTCACTGGCACAGGTAACTTTAAACACTGGTGTTGGTATCTTCTGGAAATAAATTTAGATTTGACATGAACAAATCTTTTAATGGTTGAAGTTTTGTTTTTAGGGTTTCGTAGCCGTTTTCTGTTGTCGTAAAAAAGGGCATAAGCGCTAACATTTGGCATAGCAAAAGGGCTTAAGGGCCAACATTTTTTTGCACAATTTTTTCACACCTTTTTTTCACCAAATTTTTTGTTCAAACATTTTTTTCACTAAATTTTATTTTCAAACCTTTTTTTACAACAATTTTTTTGTTACGAGTAATCTTTTCCTGGTAGACATCTCACCTACCAGTAATACGCCATGCAGTTCCATTGGAGATTTTTTATCGAAATGAGCCTTGAGAAGTTCGAAAAACCGAGCATCAAAGCCACAAAGGCAATCCATCTGGGAAAGATATCTGCCAAAATTATTTGAACCTAATTATACCAACATTTTACTTCTTTCAATATGAATGTTCAATTTTTGAATACTCTATTTGGATAAATATTTATTTTCAAACGTTATCTTGTATCGATTTTAATTATTTCAAACAATTATCTTAAAATAGGGCGTGCACTGGATATAGTTAAAATTGTGTTTTCGTGAATCATTATGTAAGTTACTGGTGACCTCATATGCAGGAGAACGCAAGGAATAATCCAGGCATCCGAGTACATAAGCCCTCTTGGATCCTTGACCTTGGCAGCTTTGCAAATTTCTTTGATAGCTAATTGTTCGTTTTCACTAATATCTTTTTGCTGAGCCCAAATTTCATTCACGGACGCTTGATTTATTACGTTTAGTTTTGTTTGATCTCTTACCGTGGCTTTCAGTAGGCGAACAGGTGCTTGAGCCCATTCTTTTGATCTTCCTGTATTTCTCACTCTTTTTTTCAGTGCTTCAAAACGTTTTCGTTTTTTAGGACTCATTGTTTTCAAATTAACTTTTCACATATTTGTAAAAATTGCATTTCTACTTTTCTTATTTTGATCTGCAGTATTTTTAGGCAAAAGCAAGGGATAACGGTTGTTATGCAACACGTCTATTTTGTCAATGAAAGTGTAGGATCTCAAGAGACTTTCACTAGTTTCATTAATCTGCACGTCTGTGAAACGTAGATAAACTTCTCTTTTATCTAACATTCCCATAACTTTTTCCAGACCATCGAACGACTGCAATTTGTCAGTCTCCAATCCAAATCCCGTAGGCTCGATGAATCTGCCATTTACAGTTATAACAGTAGTCATATTTTCATCGACAGTAATATTTGTCTGACAAGCCGATTATAACTGTCCAGTTTTCCTTTTTGCGCCGGCTAGTTTGACAAAAGTAATACTTTTTGTTTGATCCCAAGTTATATCTGATTTTAGCTATGAAATAGGCATACGGACACTTTCCTCATTGTTAGCAATCTGCTGAAACAAAAGTGCTATCGGATTGGTGGATCCGGCATACCTGATGGCTGATCAATTTCATTGGGCTTTTCTACAGAATCAAATTTATCAGATTGCACACCAGCGTTCTCTGTTTGTTGCTCGACTTCCATGTCATGTTTTGAATGAGCAGATTCTCCTGCAGCTACGATATCATCAAGTACCTCAGCAATTTCATCATGAAAGACATTATCTTGTTTCATTTCTTCTTTGGTCTGAAAAATTTTTGTTTTTATTTGCTTTCTCCTTTTGGATGTTGTTGGTTCCTCATCATGTTTAGCCTCCAGATTCCGCTTCGTGTGAACTTTCCTTGGCTTTCGTTCAGGCTTTTCAACTCTTCTCAGATGCATTTTTGGTACAAATTCTTCTCTTAGGCGTGGATTTTTAAGCAATCTCCACAAAAAATAAAAATGGAAATAAAAATAAATTAAAAAATATTAATTTATTAAAAATGTTTCCATAAAATTATGATAATTATATTTCCACTTAAAGTTAAACTAATATATTATTAATACATATGAAATTTACCCAAATAGAAATTGCAATTCTAAAAGTCCTGCAAATAATTAATTTGAATTAATTTCAGGAATCTACAAATTATAAATAGAAATACATATTTTGGAGTTAAAAGTGTTGTTAGATTTGTATAAACCTTAAATCGGGAATTTATTTCTTTTAGGAAGAAAACGACCTCGTACTTTTATTCGTTTTGAAAAAAAAAAAAAAAACAATTTTAGATCATATTTTTAAGTTACGATTTTGTGATAAAATTGAGCCTGAAGGGTCGCAAATTATTGACAAAAAAGAATGCTGCTAGATGTCACTTAACTTGGTTGGTGTATAGAATTAAAGCCCTGCCCTTGTCAGCCTGTACCATACGCGCGCAAGAAATTTAAACGTCCTTCTTGTCTCGTCCATTCAGAATCGCCGTATGCATTAAAAATCGGATTATTACGAAACGGATATGCAGTTACCGAATCGGGGATTAAGATTTGATCAGAGATCCCGGTGGAATGCATCACAAGTTAACGCTGGTTTAATCATTAATTGAAAAATAATCATGATTAGTCAAACACCCATTTAATCGCTGTTGGTGAAATCGGTCCTAAATTTTCGGCATGTGAAATAGCTGTAGAGGAAGAGTGCTTACCGCTTCTGTTGGCCACAAATGTAGGACCCGAATAAGACACAGCTTCAGGTTCACCCCTTAAATCTTGCGATATAACAACAACAGCATATACCAAAAGTATATGTTTAGCAGCAATGACCCATTCATGATCGGGATGTCAAACACGAGATATTACATGTGCATTAGAAATGGTGCTTGTTTTTTTAGCGGCTGTAATACCAACTGGAACTTTCTGTGAGTTACATTAACTATTTATTTAAAATCGAAAATCAACCCGATCGACTCACTAATTAGTTCGTCATTCAATAAAAGTGAAAACTTTGTTTTATCAAAAAAAGTGTTTAAACAAATAAAAATAGTTTGATCAATCATGGACAAGTAATAAAAAGTGTCAACATAAGAGGAGCTAATTAAATTAGTTAAAAAATTTGCAAAGAACTGCACTTTTCTGGTTCATTCGAGTCAAAAGATACGTTTAACAATAAGAAATTGTTTAAGCAATTATTTATTATATTTAGGCCCAAGATCAGTTTGAAAATATAATTATCAA
This sequence comes from Andricus grossulariae, assembly GCA_011634705.1. Taxonomy (NCBI): domain Eukaryota; kingdom Metazoa; phylum Arthropoda; class Insecta; order Hymenoptera; family Cynipidae; genus Andricus; species Andricus grossulariae. Next base: position 5,781 of record JAABKJ010014511.1, read on the forward strand.
GCCTTGGATGATTTTGTAAAAATTATTGTAGGGATTTGCCCCAGTTGACAGTACCGATAATTTACGATAAAATGTAAAAAAAAAATCTTTTAAGCACATAAATATTGTTTAAGCAATTAATATTTAATAAACAAACAAGTGTTTATTTTTAATTTATCCATTGAAAATAGTCTGTAAAAAAATTTAAGAAAAAGTAAATTGAAAAGTATGCTCTCCAGTCTCATATTTTTAAAAAATAGGGTTTTCCCCAACTCCATGTTATTCTTACGTGAAAAATAGAGGGAAGCAGCGGCATCCTTTAATATTGACCGATCGAAAACAAATACATTTTCATTTTTTTCAGAAACTTTACAAAATGGGCTATATCCACAAAGAAAATTTCAACTTTACTTTTTTGGACACCCTAATGTTGAGTGCTGTACGCGCACGGCGCCCAGCATAAGATTTTGTTTTTTAAGACATGAAGTACTCCTACGAAAAATTTTGGTAAAATATACGAGGGCTGTTTGATAAGTCAGTGACTTTTTGAATTTCCCGTGCAGTAACTTTAAATGCAACAGAGCTCCCGTCAACGCCATCTATGAATAGACTACTGTTGAATTTTGAGCAAGCTGGGTCATTTAGTTTGAGTTTGACAGCCATTGAAAGCAAAGAACCTCGTGAATTTTAACGAAAATGGAAAAAAAAGTGAATTTCGTGTGCTGATTATGCATTATTTTTTGCTTAAAAAAACCATCACTGAAAACAAAAAAAGGCTTGATAAATACTATGGGAACTCCGCACCATCAATTTCAATGGTTAAGAAGTGGTTTACTGAGTTCCGTTGTGGTCGTACCAGCACAAGTGACGCCGAACGTTCAGGTCGCCCAAAAGAGGTCATCACGCCAGAAATCGTCGATAAAATCCATGGAATGATATTGGACGATAGGAGAATGAAAGTGCGTGAGTTGGCTGAGGCTGTAGGCATCTCAACTGAGCGGGTACATCACATTTTACATGAATATTTTGACATGAAAAAACTATCCGCGAGATGGGTGTCGCGATTGCTCGCACTGGACCATAAGCGCAACCGTGTGACTATTTCAAAGGAGTATTTGGCGATGTTCAGCCGCAATCCGAACGAGTTTTTGCGCCGTTTCGTAACAGTGGACGAAACATTGATCCACCACAACACACCAGAGACCAAGTAACAATCAAAACAGTGGGTTTCTACGGGTGAACATGAACTAAAGAACGCCAAGATGGGTCTGTCAACCAACAAGGTCATGGCCACAGTTTTTTGAGATGCACGCTGTATCATTCACATTGATTACTTTCAGAAAGGTAAAACGATCAACGGCCAATATTATTCAGAGCTTTTGGACAGATTCGATATTGATTTGAAGCAAAAACGACCTTATTTGTCGAAGAAAAAAGTGCTGTTCCATCAGGACAATGCACGAGTGCATACGTGTGTAGTCACGATGGCAAAATTCCTTGAATTGGGCTACGAATTGCTACCTCATCCAGCATATTCTCGAGATTTAGCCCCCTGCGATTATTTTCTGTTTCCAAACCTGAAGAAATGGCTTGGTGGTAAGAGATTTGCGTCGAATGAAGAGCACGTCACGGAAGCAAACGCCTATTTTGAGGGCCTTGAGAAAATCTATTATTTGGAAGGAATAAAAAAAATTGGAAAAACGCTGGACTAAATGTATCGAGCTAAAAGGACCTTATGTTGAGAAATAAAACGCTTATTTGCCGAAAAAAAAATTTTTCTTCAAAAATTCACTGACTTTTCAAACAGCCCTTGTATGTTTAAGTAGGAAATCCGTACGATGAAAAAACTAGAGATTTATCTTTAAAGAATAACCTCAGAAAAAAATTAAATTTTGAAAACCTTTTTTCCCCCTATTTTTCATTCAAATTGTTTCTGTAAGTAGTTTCATTGGCTACCAGAACATATGTTTCGATCGCTAAAATCGGTTTATCCATTTACGAAAAAATCACTTTTTTCAAGTTTGATGTTCCTTAACTTTTATAGGTCATTCACAAAATACGTGATACGTTTAGAGGTGGGTGGGGGTCCATCAAAGTATCATTCCTCATGTTAAGAAAAATGGAAAAAGCATCTCGCAAGGGGGGGGGAGGGGTAAAGTTCATGACAATTGTATCACGTATTTTGTGAATGGCCCCTTAAATCGTAAGTTTGTGTTGGCTTTCCTGTGCTCACGTAGCCTACCACTTTATTTTCTTCAGGAAAAGTGGCCAATTAAAAAAAAACATAAAAAATACTGTCAAATCGCTGAATAAATATTATGCTACTTTCGAAAAGTTTCTTCAATTGAAAACAGAAAAAAATTATGTCTTCTTCCGAAATAGTTTTTTATGATACTAGATTCCTGTGTCATACAAAAATTTGATATCATAACGCAAAAAGAAGTTTGATTTTAGGGTCAACATCCGATAAGGTCTGCAACAGCTGTTCGTTAGGCAATTAGATCACAGGATGTCATTATTTTATAAGTCTAGAATCCTAAGTAAAGTGTTTATATGCCTAGGCCCACAAATACTGTTATAGGGATCCTTTGCAGGTGCATCTGAACGGTCAACATCCAATAAAGTCTACTACAGCCGTTCGTCAGCCAATCAGGTCACAGTACGTCATTACTTTATAAGCCTGGGATCCTATTAAACTGTTTATAGGTCTAGGTCTATAAATACTGTCTTAAAGATCCTTTGCAGGCGCTAAAATCGCACTTATGGTGGAGGTGTGATGAAAATGTATTATTGGCGTACTTTGATGAGTTTGCATAAAAATTCAAGCCCTAAACTCTCTGGATCCGCTACTCAATGACAAAATGAATCTTAAAAATTATGCAGAATTTGAAGATCAGCGCTTATAATAAATTGGTCGCGCTTCTCAAAAGAAAAGCTAATGGGTTCAAGGCTAAGAAATCCAAAGTGTGGACTGGGGAAGATTTAAAGAAATTTTTAGCAGAAGAACTAGATAACAGCTTCTTGACCACAAAGGTGAATAAGAAAAACCATTGTATAATATAATATTTGTACATGGCAGGCTGATATGATTTTCGGTACCACTGGCGAAGCGATAAATTAATTATCATAACCACAAATGACGTAGAAGATCATCGCAAGATCTTCCTCGTAAATCTGCCAAACATAAAAAACAAAGTACAACGATCTTTTGCAATTGATGACGATTTATATAATGAAGTAAAATAATATCGATCACCGCGCCCAACAAAATGCCACTTGAGACCTTTTTTTTCTTTATTGCCAAAACGGTAAATGTACCATAAAAGTTGTCGGAAAAAATAAGTTTAGGAATGTGCCGAAAGAAATTGCATATTTTTTAAATTTGCCAGATGGGAATTCTATACTGGTCACATATTCCGACGCACGTCAGTAACCTTGCTTGCCGATTCAGGTGCTGACATCACCACCATTAAAAGGCATGCTGGGTGGAAATCCAGAGCTGTATCTGAGGGTTATATCAAAGATTCTATTGACCAAAAGAAAAAATAATTAATCAGAATACGTCGTCTATGTTACCCGCATCATGTTTTCATGAGGATACTGCACTGTTATCAACAAAGAGACCAGAATTTAAATCCAAAAAGTAAGAAATATCTATGAAGCTACCAGTAACAAATTTGTAGCTACAATTCAGTAATTACAATGTGAACATCCATTAAAATAATTGAAATTCATATTAAAAATTATTTCTTCTTCTTTACCAAAACTAAAAAATGATCTTTACAAATCTTGTTACAATGTAATACTTTTATTAATGTTCACGTTGTATTTCAATATTGAACATTTTTATTTAAAATACTTTAAAAATTTGTATTGAATTTTTTATTAAATCTTTGTCTTAAGAATTTAATTTTAAAAATGTCCCTGCCAATTAAAAAAATTTATATGTTAGGGAAATTTCGTAATGTCACTGGCCAGGGATTTTTATGATTGGTCAGGACCGACGCGCTGATCTCGTCAGTGCGTATTAGTGAGCCGATCCGTTAAGGGGCCTTATCAGAATTATAAAATGGATGGGCAGTTTCCGGCCGCACGGTTGAATATTTTTGTCTGATTTTTTGCATACCTTATCTACATATGGGTCTCTTTTGCTGCTAAATCTCGCTTTTTTGAAAAAATGTTCATATTTGAAGTTTTAAACAAAAAGAAAAGAAAAATAGAAAAAATGCAGTGCTTCTCAGTACTAGCTGAGTGTGTATTTCGAGATCTAGCCAATCGACCTTCCTCAAATTTAGGAGGCAGACTCCCCGGAGCGCGAGTGGAGACTCGGGAGCG
>JAABKJ010014512.1:0-10094 GCA_011634705.1 Andricus grossulariae
ATTGTTAAACGAAAAGATTAACTTTGAAAAAAAAAGATAATTTTTCACCAAAGAATCGATTTTTGAAACAAAATGATTAGATTTTTAACTAAGTAAGATCAATTTTAAATAAAAAATGGTACAGTTGGATTTTCAATTGAATAAATTAATTTCCAACCACACTGATGATTTTTCAACCACAAATATTAATTTTCTAAAAAAAAGACGAATTTTTCAAAAAGTACATAAATTTTTAAACTAATAGTTGAATTTTCATTAAAAAAAGATAAAATTTCAACCAAACATAATATAGTTGAATTTTCCTGTAAAAAGTCTAATTCTTTACAAAAAGCGGATTTTCAAGAATATAGTTAAATTTTCTACTGGAATAGTTAAATTTTTAGTTAAAAAATTGATTTTCAAGAAAGTAGTTATATTTTACAAGAGAGATGAATTTTTAATTAAAATGATAAATCTTCAATGAAAAAATTAATTTTCAACAAAAGAGTTCACCTTTTAATCGATTTGTTGAATTTTTAACTAAGAAGGCATGAATTTGCAACAAACGCCATAACAAAATTTTCAATTATAATTCAGAAATATTTTTTCTTAAAAATACCACTTCTTCTAAGACTCCAATAGAACTCTTTTTGAGGTTTCCTTTTTAGTTCGCTGATATCGGATAGATGGCTATTCACATTTTCAACTGCGCATGCGCCGAAAAGCGCGGGCCTATTTGAAATCAATAAATACTATGAATAATGGTACTCATATATATTAGCAAACCTTTTTTGTTCTTTTTAAAACTAGATCAAATTGAATGACAGAAATACTTATTTTTCTAAAAAATGTAATATAAACGTCATATTCCAAGTGTATATTATATCGTTTTAAATAGTACCGCGCTTTTTTGGTACATGCGCAGTTGAAAATGTCGCGTTTTCTGTAAATAAAGTAGAAAGCACTTTTCGAAATTAGTTACATTTTCAAAAAAAAAGAATTTTTAATTAAAATGATGAATCTTCAACCAAAAAGATTAATTTTTAACAAAAGAGTTCAACTTTTAACGAATTAGTTGAATTTTTAACTAAAAACAGATGAATTTTCAACGAACAATACAACAAAATTTTTAATTTTAATTCAGAAACATTTCTTTTTTGAAATACAACTTCTACTGAAACTCCAATAGAACTCTTTTGGGGGTTCCTTCCTAGTTTGTTCATATCCTATAGATGGCTCTTTACATTTCCAACTGCGCATGTGCCGAAAAGCCCGGGCCAATTTGAAATCAATAGATACTATGAATGATCGTACAGATAAATATAACCAAAGATTTTTTGTTCTTTTTTAAACCAAATTAAATTGAATGACAGAAATACCTATTTTTCCAAAAAATAACCTCAAAAACTGTCATATTTCATGTCGCCCTGCGACTGTAGATAAAGTAGAAGGCACTTTTCAAAATTAATAAAAAATTATTTAAATTATGAGAACTTGAATTCGGCTACGATCAGAAGTAAATTCCCGGCTTTTTAATTTAATTCCCAATCTGCCGGTCAAGTTGCCACCCTGTAGGTACAAAGTTAGAGAATAATGTCGGATACTTTCCGGACAGACCTGGTATACAGAATTTATTTTGCAAAAAAAATAAAAAATAAAAATTTCACGATTGGATTGTATGCGTAGTTGGGTGATAAAAAAAGGTTCGCCGAAATGAATTTCCCATAGATTGGCCAGATTGAGAGTAGTGGAGCGATTCACATCGTTTTTCTTGCCAGCCGCAGTGGATGTCGCGCTTGTGATTGATGAATAATTAAACGCTTCCCTAAATAAGTGCAAAGAAGATTTTTTACATTTTCATCTCAATGAGGTTTTATCTGAAAAATGACTTTCACCGATTCAATAAAATGCCGACTTTTTGAGGCCCCCTGAGTCAGAAAAAACGGTTTTTACGATGGTGTCTGTCTGTCTGTCTGTAGTCAGTAGTATCGTGTAGGCACGATAACTTTCGAGAGATTGATCAGATTAGATTGTGCTTTGAAAAACTTTTTGTAGGCCTAAAAAGAAAAAACAGGTTCGTTAACCAGCTATTTTGGATCAAAATTCATAAAGTGAACACATTTTGAAACTTTTTGAGACCACTTTTTTTCGAAATTTGAGAATTATATGCACGGTTTTTAGTACTTCTCCAAAAGAAAAACAATTTATCTAACTGAAATTTTTCGATAAAATGAAAATTATCAGAGTTATAGCATTTTCAAAATCCCAAAAAACAATCGAAAATTAATATTTTAAGCCGAAAAACGCACGACATGAAAAAAAGTTAAATGAGCAAAACGTTTTTTTTTGAGAGCCCTACAAGAATATCATAACAGCTTTTCGAATTTTTTCGAAAAATGGAAAATGCAAATTTTGATTGCACAAAAAATAATGAAAAATTAAAAATTCCATTTTGCAGTCAAACTATACAAGATACAAAAAAAGATAAAAACACAAAAATCGTGCACCCAAGAAAGGTCTACAAATTTGTTAGAAATCACGTTTTAATATGACGCGTAGTTTTTGTTTTATTCGTGAAAAATTACATTAAAAAAAACCAAACTCACTGTTTTGGAAGACGACACAAGGAAAGGAAAAAAAATAATAGGCAAACTTTTTCACTCGAAGAGGATGTGAAAATTAAGTTAAATTATTAAAAAATGACACAAGAGACGAAAAAAAATGAAAAGATAAAAGTTGTTCAACCAAAAAATCTACAAATTTGTTATAAACTCTTGCTATAAAAATACACCAAAAATTAAAAATGGCCTTTTGGAAAGACGACACAAGCTGCAATAACTTTTTATATAACTACATTTTTACCTAAATTATATCCACAAATTTGCTTAGAACCACTTCACACTAGTATGCGTATTTTCAGTTTAAATTATAAAAAAATAACTGAAAATAAACAAAAAATTAATTTATAGAGAAACGAAACAAGTTGCAATAAAATGTATAATAACAACATTTTTCGTATAGGATGCACACTTTTTAATAATTATAAAAATAAGACAATGAAAATACGTATGTTCCAATACCAATGCATATTATGAATTGTAATAATACAAAATTATTGAAATAGTAGATTTTTAAGGGTAGCTCAGGATTAAAATTAGTGCAAAATGAGGAGAAAATAATGAAGTAGTCATGAAAAATAACATTTGTACATTATTTTGGAAAATCTGAATAAGCAGTACCAGCTTGAGGTACAGAAATAAATATGATATACATTTGATATAATAGTGTTGAACATAATGTAGAAAAGTTCAGATTTTGGAAAAAATCGAGTGCGAAGCACGAGATACGTGATGAGAATGTGTTCGTTAAAGCCAGAGGAGCTTTAACAAAACAGAAGTCACAATCACCAAATAACAGTTGTCGATGATTTGACCTTTAATTTTAATAGGTCTGGGCGCAAATGTGGGGGGAATGCAAAGACTGAGCGCGTAACGCGAGGTAAGCACATCATCGAGCGCGAAGCGCCAGATAAATATATTATCGAGCGCGAAGCGCGAGAACCAACAGTTGAACGCCCTAGGCGCGCTCAAACTTGCGAGCGAAACGAACCTTGCGCGATGAGAATGTGCCCGCGCAGCGGGCAGATTTTTTTAATTAGCTTCAGTTTAATGCCCTGGCTCCACGCTGTATTGAAGAGCGTGTCTTTAAGACAGCGTGTAGCTGAGTCAAAACGGCCCGGTAAGAAGGTTTGCATTGAAGTGCATTCGAAAATTTCCTGTTCAATGTTAACGTGACAATTATTGAATCCTTTTCAATGCCGTTATTGTCCTCGCGTTTTGAATCCTCACAGCAGTATAAGTGATCTCTTAAATTGAATCCCTTTCTGTACTCAGTGGCGACAATATTTTTCTGAAAACTTTTGGATGCCCCAAATCAACCACATCACATGCATATTTCGCTGTTCTTATTTATTGTTTTTCAAATAATAATGAGGGTAAAAGCATTTAAAAACACAGTATTAGTCATTTTGTGTTGTGGAGATTGATTGCTACTCAGATAGCTGTGATGAATTGCTATGCACAAACCTACTAGATTTGGCAAATTTCATGCTTTTAATACGCCTTCTAATGCGTTAAACGAAAATGCGGTTTTTAATTTATTTCAAGTTAAGCTTGACAGCTCCTATCGACTTTAAAAGGGATTGGAATTTAAATATTTTTTCTGCCTAATCGGGGATTCAAAAAATGAGGACAGAAACGGCATTCCTAGGTATTGAAATTTAATACCTTTGAATGCAAGCCTTCTTACCGGGGGTGTTTTAGGACAGGCCGTGTTAAACACACTCGAGATCCCTATGAAAGACAGTCCAAGGCAACAACCCAATGGCGACCATATACTTTAAAGGCTTTAAAGCGAACACGAATACGCCACAATAATATCAGCGAAAGTAGAACGAAGAAGTTCCTCAAAAGGCTCGAAAAGTCAAATAATAAAAGAGCTAAGCCTTTTTTGGAAGAAGAGACCACAGATTTGTTAAACATCTAGGCAGATGTTGATACGCAGCAACGATTCAGTGCGTCCCAGAGACATAACCTTATTTGGGATAAAATTTCCAAAGCATTAAGTAGAAAAGGTTTTAAAAATTGACCAGGCGTTGAACAAAAATCTAAAATAAACAATTTAAAAACCGAACATGGAAAATTAAAACCGAAGTCAGGTAAAGTAATCTGCTTTTATTTACTGATATATTATTCAGTATGAGATCACTCTCATTCCTACAATACATGTATATATTGTTTGTTATTTTCTTATGTTAATTTCAGGAGGCTCGCCTCCATCTTAGCAATATTTGGAAATAATAGAATCAGTGTTAGATCAACGTAATTTGGGAAGTTTGGGAAACAAACTATTAGATGATAGTTTGCAAAATAATGATTTGTAGGAACATACAAGCGTCTACACCCCGACGGCAACTTTTTCGCTCGGGTCTCGCATTGTGCGCGCGCGCCGCCTACCTAATCGCGGAAATGTTTGAAATAGATGTTTCAATTAGCTTTGAAGATATCTATTACTTATCATAATGTGAGGGTTAAGACATTTCTTCTTTCTGTTAATGAAAAGTTTCTTCTCTGCTGCTATCTGCTTTTCATTTTCTACCTCGCTTTCTACGAGGTTTTCTCTGTAGTTTTTTTTATCAATTTTTTCTTTTTCTCTAATAGCGGTTTCCTTTATTCAGATGTAGTAAAAAGCTCAAAAATTGATTGTGATTCTATTGCATGGCCGATACGAGTTTTTACATAGGTCACATTGTGGCTACCATCGTTTTTATCAATAGAAACTTTTATCCCAGCAAGACAATAACCGTTAATTTTCTTGCTTCCGTGAATTTTGAGATGGCGCTTTCCAGTACTTGTCGATGTTTAGAATCCTGAACGATGACAAATATGATTTGTTTTGCCCTTCTCGAAAATAAATTTTTTTTGGAGTCTTTCTCAGTTGTAGCTAACCACACAGAGAATTCATCTGATGAAGAAAATTTTAATTCTTCTTTCTGAAGATTAATATCGTGTTCCGTTTTGAAGTGAATATAAAAATTTCATTTTCATTTACCCGTGAAGTCACACATTGGGCATTTCTTACCAACTTTTTCTTCTGAGACTCGTACATTAGTTGGTGTATCATTTGAAAAAAAAGGGAAATTATATGACAACTTCTAAATGTAAACCCTAATACTTATAATTACGAAGATCTATCAATTACACATAATAAGTAATTGCCAAGTGCTAAAAATATATCTCAGTAAAGTACTTGTATCAAAGCCTGTACCAAACTACAAATTCTTTTTCCAAAAAATGTACTGCTCATACAGGGTGTTCAGCGACTTTAAAAACCTTGAAACCCTGGAATTCTCCATGAATTTTTTTTAAACCTTGAAAACCTAGAAATCTCCTCGAATTTTTTGCGAGAACCTTGAATTTGAATTATTTTTTGTTTTGCTTTTAAAGCAGTTATTTTATTTAAATGTGAAGAGTAATTGAAATCTTTCAGTCTATTATGAAAGAAACATTTTGTTCAGAAGAAATATTGCTACTGACGTTTTTTATTTATCAAGATATAATTTATCTTTTGTTCAATGTAGAATAAATAAAGAGATTTCGAGGCACTTTTTCTAGACTGGTGCCAATTATTTTATAGATTAGAATTAACAGACTTTCATATCGTAAATATTGATAAGGATTTCAAAAGATTTCAAAGGTTTTAAAAGATTTCAAATGTTTTAGAAGATTTCAAAAGATTTCATAATGATTTTAAATATTTCAATGATTATTAATATTTCAATGATTTTAAACGAAGGCAAAAGATTTCAGTAAGATTTTACAAATATTTCGAAAAATTCATAAAGGATTTCAAAACATTAAAACAATTTCAAAAAGGTATACCAGATTTCAAAACATTTGAAAGACTTTAAACGATTTCCAAATTTTTCAGAAGATTTCAAAAGATGTCACAAAGATATTTAATATTTCAATGATTTCAAACGAATGCAAAACATTTCACACACATTTCAATGACTTTAAACTATTATAAAATTTTGTAGAAGATTTCAAAAGATTTCACAAAGATTTGAAATATTTCAATGATTTCAAACGAATACAAAAGATTTCAAGAAGATTTCATAAATATTTCAAAGAATTCATGAGGATTTCAAAAGACTTCAAGAATGTCATAATGATTTCAAAAAATTTCATAAACATTTCAAACATTTTACAAAAAATTTTTAACTTTCCAAATTTTTTTAAAGGTTTTACAAAGACTTTAAATAGTTAAACAGATTTCAATGAATTCACAAAGATTTTAAAAGCTTTCTTTGGAAAATGTTGGGCAATAAAAAATGAAATGATCCATTTAGTTTCATGCGTAAAAAACGGTTATTTCATTATTTGATGTAAAAAAAGTAGACCTGGAAAAACTTGATTTCTTAACCTGAAAAACCAGAAAAAGACCTCGAATTTTTTTTTTTTAAATCGCTGGACACACTGTTGTAATTATCAAAATTTGGATTATACATCCAGTACCGAAGTCAGATTAACAAATTCTCTGCTCGGAAATTTTTGTATTGAATTATTTATTTTTACTAATAAATTTCAGGAAACAAAATACGGTCATCAATGAAGGTACAGAGACATCAGGTCTGGGTTCATCAGGTGCACGTTCTTCAGGCGCAGGTTCAACAGATATTGCGTCATTAGGCGCAGCTCTGGCAAGTGCAAGCTCTAAAAATAAAGAAATACAGAAATGCTTACACCTACACGCGTGAAGAAAATGTAAACAATTTCTACGTATATTTTTCTTTACGCAACTCATTGTATTACATTTTTCAAAGATTGTGTGACCACCAAATCTTAATAATTTCATTACTATCTTTCAGAAACAGAGCATCAAGAAGCCGAGCCCTTACGAAAATATATCACAGGAAAAAAATGACAGGCCTGTCATTTTTCCACTATAGTTTTTTTTCGCGACCACAGGAAAACGACAACCGAAAATGTCAGGCTCTAATTGGCCATAATTTATAACAATATCATCCGAACATTATAAAGTATCGACAACTTGCAGATTTATTTGTTAACTATTTGAACTTTCCTGTAAAGCTTAAAAAATCATTAGCAAAAGAAACTATTATGGGAATTTTCATGATGAAACACCTTTTTGTAACCTGTGTCCAATTCCGAATTCTCTTACAACATATCAATTGTGAAATGTGCTCGATTTGCCATTTTAAAGCTTTCTTAACCTTACAAAGCGCGAAACTTGAGTACCACGGACAACAATTTCGGACTGCTTTCAATTTTCTTCATTCCCTTAACAAGTTCACTGCGTGCTGCCAATTCCATGATCCAACAAATTATGGTCTCGCCACGCGCAACCTATGGACCATTTGATTGGTTCAATTTGTTTTATATCTGCGTGGCGAGACCATACTTTCTTGGATCATGGAATTGGGAACACGCAGTGAAATAATTAAGGGAATGAAGAAAGTTAAAAATAGTCCAAAATTGTTGCCCGCGGTACTCAAGTTTAGCGCTTTGTAATGATAAAAAGGCTTTAAAATGGAAATTCGAACACATTCCACAAATCGTGTGTTGGAAGAGAATTTGGAATTAGACTCAGGCTACAAAAAGGTGTTCCATCATGAAAATTCCCATCATAGTTTTCTTTTGCTAATGATTTTTTATGCTTTACAGGAAAGTTCAAATAGTTCACTAATAAATCTGCAAGTCGTCGATACTTTATAATGTTCAAACGATATTATTATAAATTATGGCCAATTAGGGCCCGTCATTTTCGGCTGTCGTTTTGCCTGTCGTTTTCCTGTGGTCGCGAAAAAACTACAGGGAAAAAAAGACAGACCTGTCATTTTTTTCCTCTCATATATTTTCATAAGGGAGGAACAGAGGAAAATAAATTGTTAACATTTTTATTGCTGCAGAAGAGGAAGACAGGAAAAAAATCAAAAAGGCTGAAGAATTGGAAGAAAAGAATCAAGGAAGGGATGACCTATGGGCTACGAATTTTAATAAATTTTTGGATGTTTGGAATCAAGTTGCAGAAAAATCTTTGTTAAACGTTCAGGTGCCTTCCAACGAACAAACCACTTGTCAGCTACAGTATATATGTCGTTCGCCTACTCAAACTGAAAATTTTTAATTCGTTTCAACTAAATGTACAAGAAAAAAATGCCCCTCAACAGTGAAAGAATTTTTTGTTTCTTTTTTGGTTTAAAGAAACGATTTTGTTCTTTTAAACATCTGTTTTACTCAATTAAGAAAAGTTTGTACAGACTTCACAGTTTTAAGAAAGTTTGAGAATTGATAAGTTTATTATAGTGTTCTCGAAGCTCTAGCGATGTGAGTTATACTGCGTACAAAGCAATTTGGTTACTATAATTCTTATCTGAAATATTCCATATTTTAAAGAAAAGTGTGATTTTTTAATACTCTGAATTCTACGCTAGTTTGTAAGTCTCCAGTTTCAGTTGAGCTCAAGACTGCTGAATAATTTTATGATTTATACAAAAGATGTTTGAAGTCCTCTTAAACTTTGATGGAGAACCTGTCTAAAGTATTTTACTTACTTATTAGTTCATGTGATCTACATTTCGCATTAATATATGTATCTAAGCAGATAGTACTAACTACAAGATTTTTTAAATATCTGTTTAAAGTCGTTAAGAAATTTCTATATATTTCATTAGACTCTATACCAAGCTGCAAATGAAAGTAAACCAAACAGTTAATTATGAAATAATGAAGACACCAATATGTATTATAAATGACAGCAAAATTGTAATTTATTTTTGTTGTTAAACAATTATGAATAAAATAATAAAAACATCACTCTACAGGAAGTTCATCTTTTAGTAATCGATTAGCAAGAGCAACTTGCGGACTTGCTCAAATCATGTTTTGTGAAAAAAGAGATTTTTCCGTCCGTGGAAAAATCTACGAATGGCGGTAATTTGAGGGGCTGATAGCAAAAGCGGACAAAGAAAAGAGTCGGAGAAAAAGCGGGTTGATTATTTCTCCGCGCAAGAACGAATTAGGCCACGCGCTACGAGCAAAAACGAGTGAAAGATTTAACTCGTTTTTGCCCGTAGCGCGCCGTCTAACCCATTTTTGCCCGCACTCATATTTCGATTCCGTTCGACTCCAACCGAACTCTTGATTCGTTTTTGGCTACGCTGATATTTTCGTTTCGTTCACGCCTGGACGATTGAGAATACGAGGGTGGTCCGATAAGTACTTAGCCTCACCGCCCAATGGCGCCAATATCGCAAGAGAAATGTACTATCGTGTAGTACATTGCCCTACACGGCTGCTGTCCAAATTCAAGCCGAATCGGACTCGTAGTTTTGTTTTGACCGCGTGTGTAAGCTGTCGTGTTCGCAGATTTTAGAAAAATGAAGGAAGAGCAATATCGGTCGGTGATTCGATTCTTGTTTTTGGAAGGGAAATCGCGCAGCGAAATCAAAGAGCACTTGGATGCTGTCTACGGTGACTCTTCTCCTTCGATGGCGACCGTCAAAAATTGGTTCAACGAGTTTCAACGTGGTC
>JAABKJ010014513.1:0-10094 GCA_011634705.1 Andricus grossulariae
AGTGATCGATGTCACAAAGCAGTTTTCCAATGATATCCACATGGAGTTCGGACTAGATAAATGCAGAACTGTGCATTTAACCAGAGGAGAATGAGGGACCGCAGAGCTAGAGAACGATTTCGAAAATGACATCGAGGCAATGGCTGAGGGGTAGTCATATAAATACCTGGGTATTCGCGAATCTAAGGGTATTCCGCATACAATAGTCAAGAAAAATCTAACGACTGCCTTCACTACAAGACTCAGATTGGTTCTGAAGAGTTCTTTTAACTCAAGAAACAAGATCAGGGCAATCAACACCTATGCCATCCCTGTCCTCACGTACTCCTTTGGGATCATCAAATGGTCGAACGCCGACCTCAAACGATTAAACAGAATCATCCGCGTAGAAATGACGAAGCACCGAATACCAACGAATCCATCCAGCACATTATTGATGGTTGTCGCGTAATGGCTCAAAGAGAATATACGCACAGGCAAAATGATGTGGCGGGCATTACACACCCACAACTTGCCTTAAACCTAGGACTCTTAACAGAATGGATGCCTTTCCATAGACACATTCCAATGCCCGTTTTAGATAACGAAGATTTTGGGATGTTATTATCCAGACGGATCATTAAATCCGAGCCAATCGACCGTAAATCGTAATGCGAGAACAAAAAGGTGGAAGAGTCTACATCATCGAAATTGCTTGTCCACTTAACCGAAATTTGCAGGCAACCTATACAACTAAGATCCACAAGTATAGCAGACTAAGCCATGAAGTAAAGACAATATGGAGGAATGTGAAACATGCATCTGTTCATCCTATTTTGATTTCGGCTACAGGCAATGTGCACGCAAGATGTACTGAACATCTTGAACATTTAGGAGTCAGTAGAGTACTGGCAGCAGTTCAGAAGGCGGTTTTATTAAACACCTGTCGTATTGTAAGAAACTTCCTGGACCATCCGGAAGCAAGCGACTAAAAACCTATAGAGTGATACATGGTAGCTCTAAGAAAGCATCCAGAGGGGACTGTTGGCCCCTTCATCGCTCGCGGCCGCTGTGTAAGGATAACAGTGGTGAAAGACGAACTCCAAACTGCACCATGCTCCTAATTTTGTACCTGCAACATCGTCGCAAAATATTTCGAACATCGTATTGATTAATTTATAACATCCTCATCTCATTAGGCACATGACTTATTCCGTGGCTGATTATGAAAAACCGGGTTCACCCGAGAGCAAGTTTAAAAAAAAAATGATATAGATTTTTTAAGGCTTGAAAAAATGAATCGAAAAGTTACATTCTCGTATTTTGAGTCATCTTTAAACCTCACCCCAAAAAATGCAGTGATGTCCATAAGGTCTATCCTCGGATTTATCTGTAATATGCCTGTCGAAACCACTTAGTGTAGTTAGACATTTCACGGAATATCTACAGAGCTCTTGAACTGCTAGAGGATTGTGTAATAATTGACAGTTACATTATCTGTCTAAAATTTTTAGTCGTTTCATGAAAAGACTGACGTGCTACCCAGCAAATAGTATAATAGATTTTAATGAATATAATTTTAAGTAATCATCACATAACCCTAGGTTTTGATTGTTAAAAAAAAAATTATTAATTTTCTTTAAAACTACAGGAGCATTTTTAGGAAGCAATCATAGGAATATTGCAAGAAATACATTTTCTGGACAATATAAAACTCATGTCCTCAAAATTATTTTTGAAAATTGCGACGAAATTCGACAGAACAAAAATGTTGGGTTTTTTCAAATAAATTTTACTTTACACGCAATAATGTTCTAGTTTTAATCCAAAACATATTTTTAGTCACAAATAGTTCTCTGCTACTTTTTTCCTGATGTGTCTAAGTTTGATATTAACTTTTCTGGAAAGATTCAATTTTCTTAACCAATCAAATATGAGGATAAAGACCAAGGGGAGAAAGATTTTTGATGTGGTGGGGCACTATACTTAATGCGAGTCCCAGTGCCAGACTTTGGAAATAGGTGGGAGGGTATTGTACTACATGTAATGCGTGCAATCAACAAATAGATAATTATGGATGCTATCACATACTTTTTGAATTTCGTATGGCGCGAGAAAGATACAAGTTTGAAAGAGGCATGTATTTTCCTTTTTTAAATAAAAATTGAAAAAAAAACTTTTCTGAATTAAACTCGCTCTTTACGAATTTTTTAAATAAATATTAGTGGATGATCCTATTTCTGAAAATTTTGTTATTATAGTTCAATTTTGGTACTTAAAGAGAAATACAAATTTCTATTTAATCTAAATTTAATTTCTCTATTTGAAAAAGAAACTTACTTCCAGAGATTGAGGATGAGAAGAAATTTTGTTTTTTTCAGGATCTTCCTTTTTAGAGATAATCTCGAGGCTTTGTCGATGATCGGTCTTGAGATGATTTTCCATGGAAATAGAGTTTGAATTAAGTCTTTGAACACTTTGATTAGACTTCCAGTAAGTATAGTCATCGCCATGCTCTTGTAACTCCAGGGATCCAGTTTGTTTAATCTGACTCTCGGAACCTGTCTTCTCCAAGCTTTTCTGCTTGGAATGTCTACTTTCTCTATTTCGAGAATCTTCGGGTTCATGACGACATAGTTTACGAGGCACAGAACGATTTTCTTCTGCTATAGCTACACATTTATGTTTTTTCAGTCGCCATTCGGACATAACTGCAAATAAAATAGTTTGAGGAAATAAAATTATAATAGATCAATGAAGGTCAATCAAATTTTCAACAAACTACAATTTAATTCTGTGATGAAAGGGCATAAGTGTTTACGTTGATCTGTTATGATTTCAAGAAAAATTATTTTTATGTTCTTGAAATTAAATTAAATAAAAAGCATATAATTATTGTTTTTTTTATTACGACCGAAATTTGATATCTCAATTTTCATAAGAATGCAACTTAAGCCTTTCCACCAAATTATTTGAGCAGTTAAAAAAATCAAAATTCACTTAATTATTTATTTAAACTTTCTAAATAACAGTTTGAATTGAAGCATTTAAAGGAAATAATACTTTTCTTTGGTATTACCAAGTATTACCGTTTATTTTACTTCTGTAATGTGGTTCATGATCTTGAGAAGTCACCAGCTCGGTTTCGTGTACATTTAAACTGGCTGTTATTGGTTTGTTCAAATTCGAAATTTCTTCAGAACTTTCCGAACTATTTTTTCGGTGAATTTCAACTTTTAAGTCTATTGTTGAACTTGGCTTGTCACGCGCGTAATCCGAGGTTATACTATCAGCATCTACATTCTGAATGTTGTTTGGTTCTATATAAGAGTTACGTGACGAACATTCAACAGGGGGTGTATCTGTTTTTCCTGAAAAAAAAATCAGTACATGCGTCCTATACTACGGCCCAAGACAGATTTATATGTAAACATCTTCGATAAATGTTAACTTACACTGAAATTTTACATAAATCAAACAATAAATAAATATTTGACACCTTTGAAATCTTTGTGAAATTTTGTTAGATTTCAAAATATTTCACAAAGATTTAAAATATTTCGAAGATTTCAGAAATATGTCACAAAGATTTAAGCAAACAGTGTATACTACACTACCGACTAGGAGTTTGTAAGTAGAATCATGTGAAAGATTAGAAAATTTCACGTAGTATCAGCCTACGTTGAAATTATTTTAATGAATGAGTCAGAAGATATTTAGTTTCAAAATTAAAAGTTTTTTAGTTAACTGATTCCAAAATTATAAAATTAAATGGGAGAGAACAACTAATTTACAAAATGAAAAAGCAAAGTGATTTTAAAATTAAAATGAAAGATTTATTGCTAATACTATTTACATCGAGAGGGGGGAGGGGTTTGTGGCTTGGGTGTTCTTCACTCGGACAAGGGTTAAAGCGGAGAAGCTAGGGAGATGTGGTTTGGGACGAAGCCTGGGGAAATCTGATCTCTTGATCAGGAAGGGTGCTTCGCGCAATTGGTACGCTCTCACCACGCAAAAGTTTACAAGCGTCGGACGAACAGCGTACCGTGCTCGCGAATCGGAAGGCTAAGAATTCTTACAGCTGAGGTTAGGATGCCTAGTCAACGAAAGGAAGAAGAATTTTGGATGTTGGCTGAGCATAATTTATAATTATAAATACTATACTCAGCGGACGTCAATCCACAGGGTCTTTCGTTTACTGAGACGTTCATGCATCTGCTGGTTTGAGAGTGACCAATCTAAACTTACAACTTAAAAGTATGCTACGAAATAAACTAAAAATCCAAATCATATTTCTACTATTTACACAAAACAGAAACTTAAACTCAACGCACGGTCAGAGGTTGTTTTAGAAATCGTGGACTGATGTTCGGGCTTCGCTTCTTCTGCGTTCTCCTTCCTGGTGGATTCCTGGAACTGGAACGTCTTCCGCTCAACAGCGTTCAATGGCCTCTTCTTAGGCCTCCCTTGACGGTGTTCCTGAACCGGAGGGATGTATGTTGGCTCTAGGACCTTGTGAAAGGCCGCCCTCGACGGTGTTTTTGAACCGGACGGTCTTGGTCGATCTAGAGCCACTTTGGAGGCCACCCTTGACGGCGTTTAGAGAAAACTAAAGGTCTTGGGTGCCTAACAAGGCAGTGGGTTTTAACCCGATTGTAAGGCGACTCTTGGGGCGATCTGTATAACAAAGGTGCCAGTTAAGGATCGGAAGTCATCCTCGAAGCTTGGGACAGCAAGGAGGCTGAACGTCGAGGGGGCCCGATTTTGTTTGATAACCTGGGTAACATGAGTATCCATTGGGGGCCGCGAGATTCTTGAGGAAAAGGATCCTCGTCTTTGAAGACATGGGTAACAGAAGTACCAATTAGAGTCTTTGTGAAAGGAGACATCTTCGTCGGCCAGATCATGTTTCGCCAACGTCTATTTCGGAATCGCCTTCGTTGGCCAGGTAGGGCTTCGGCAATGATTCGTAAAAAAAAAATTATGTATGAAGGGCGTGACTTGCCACTGGAAGTTTATGTCATATAGGGGGTTGAATTATGATGTAGGGTTTATTCTTGAACGGGAGAGCGAAATCTTTGCAGGAGGATGATTTTTTGAATGCGTGTCTTGCCACAGAGAGTTAATGTCATACTAGGGTGAGCTTCCCGCATTTGTAGAGGAGTCCGTGCTCTGATGATTATTATCAGTGTGGGCATGCTCCTGTTGGTCAAACTCCAGGTTCAAAGATGGAAGAGTTCATGTCGAAGTTCACTGAATCATGAGCGCTACTAGGTGTTTATTCACTCCCAGAAGTGAGAGTAACTTTTTCGATGAGAAAACACGTACGCTGAGCGAAGGGGGCATTGATTATGAAATGGAAGGGTCGAGACTGATTCAAAAGTTATAAAACTAAATGAGAGAGGGAAACTAATTTACAAAAGGAAAAAGCAAAGTAATTTTAAATTTAAAGTGGAAGGTTTATTGTTCAGTTGTGGGCACGATGATGGAGACGTTATGTCAGTCGGGGGGAATCTTGGCAGAACCGGGAGAAGGGAGCTTGAGTGGCGAAGCCAGGGAGATGTGACTTAGGCCGTATCTAACGCTCTGACACAGGCTTTACTTAAATTTGATTCACCAACACAAAGATCGGGGCCGAAGAGTAGAGAATTATATTATAAAAGTGTTAGCAAATTTCAATTGTATGCAATATAATATCATCTATTTAATAATAAATAAATACAGTAAATACATCCAGGAAGTACCTTCAAATTTCAAACATTAGCACACGTATGAAAAGTAAATACTCATTATATTATCAACTTTTTATGACACGCATGATTTCAGAGCGAACATAAGTGTGACGACAGACATTAATAATGAAAATTATACAACTCTGACCTCAAAAAAAGTGAACGTCAAGCGAGCAGTTGATCGCGTTCACAGATTGTAAAGCGGGGTTAAAGTAGTGCATTTCAAGCATAGTGACGTCAGGGGTAAAAAGAAGTGTGACATCAGAGGTTAATAATGAAAATTATACATACCTGACCTCTCAAAAAGTTATCGCCAAGCAATCAGTTGATCGTGCTGACAGATTGTTTTACAGATTGAACCGACTCGAAACGATAAGTTACCATAAACTGCCTTAAATTACCGTTACCGAAAATTTTCAAGTTTTCTTTTAATTTACGGTAAATTCATAAGGTAATAAAAATTTCCGGAAATTCCGGAGTATCTGAAATATTCCAAAATTTCCGGAAATTTTCGGTTATTTGTAAAATTAGTATCTACAAGTTTCCAAAATTCCTCCATTGAAAATTTCATACAAGCAGAAATCGTGCCAATATTCTAATCTTGTCTAGAAAATGTATTTGTTATAAAAAATATCGCATGCACCAAGGGGGCAGCCAGGTTCTCCAGCCAACCATCCACGGACTGGTTTGCATCCAAGTGCACGGTGGGATACCTACAGCTTAAGGTGTGATCGGAACCAACAGAACCTCGGTAAAAGTACAGAGAAAAAATCCAGCTCAGTTTATCAGCCACCGACTAAGTCAAGTCCTTGATCAGTTCTTTACCGCTGTTGTCCTTAAATAGCACCCGGGCGTTGAAGTCGATTTCACCGTTAGCGAGTTCCATTCAACATAATGGCACCCGCGACATCGCGGTATCGTTTCAGCTGTAACGACGTCTCACATCCTGAGGACCCAAGGACGGCCGCTATCTGCATTTTCCGCGTAAGTTTCTTCAGAATTTCGTTGACATATAGGGGCACACAGGCACAAAATGTGTCAACCCCTGAGAGTACCGATGATCAGGCCGACTAGCTTAACAGAATATTCTAGGTACAGCCATAGTAACTCCCTTATAAGGTCTTTATACATCTCTTTCATTTTATTCTCCTTGGCTGTAAGGTTCTTGTCGGCTGGTGCCGAAAATTCGAGAACGAATGTGATTCGTTTCTCAAAAACGTATGTAGTTACAGTATATTCGACACTTTTTATTCCCGACAAATGACTCTATTTCCCTTGCAGCGTTTGGTGGAGCGATATCAGGGCTAATACCATAGGAGTGAAAGAGATGGTAATAAAGCACTCTTTAATGCCGTATTGTGCCTTTGGATGTAGGTCGTTCCCGTGTGAGTTGGACAACTAGATAGTATGTATCCTAGGTGCTCAGGATGTGCATGACACGCTCTGCAGCTATCACCGGGAATGTCACTTTTTCGTGTTTTCTAATCGTTTCAAGAAGAGGTTCTCGACCATTTGAGACTATATGAGCTGTATCCAGAATGATCCTATTGTTAACACATTCGAGATTTAGCATTCCGCGACCAGCTCGACGGCGTGAGATGTAAAGTCGCGGAACGGACGACTTGAAGTGTAGGGTTTTGTTCATGTGCATAACCTTTCGTGACCCGATGTCGAGGGATCTAAGCTCGTACTTCCTTCATGGAATCACTCCAAATAAGTAGATTAGTACCGGGGCGGCAAGCATGTTCATTGCAGATACTTTCTTCCTCGTCGACAGTTCAGATAACCAAATCTGTCGGATAAGACATTTATATCTCCATCGAAGAGCATCCTTTATAAACTTTACGTCATGAGTGCAACTTTCCAGCACGCCCAGGTATGGGTAGCTCTGTCAAACGCCAAGGTATCGTACAGCAGTTTTGTCGAACAGCTCAGGATCCTAGGAAATTCCAGCAAGTCAAAGGCCAAATTCCAGCTAAATTTCGTAGACTTCCCTCCAAAATACATAGACTTCCTCTGGTTTGGGCGGGTGTTACACGGATTATTCTGTTTAATCGTTCAAGGTCGGTGTTCGACCATTTGATGAGTCCAAAGGAGTACGTGAGGACAGGGATGGCATAGGTGTTGATTTTCCTGACCTTGTTTGCCGAGTTCAGATAACTCTTCAGAACCAATCTGAGTCTTGTAGTGAAGGCAGTCGTTAGGTTTTTCTTAACTATCATATGCAGAATACCCTTAGATTCGAGAATACCCAGGTATTTATATGACTCCCCCTCAACCATTGCCCCGATGTCATTCTCGAAATTGTTCTCTAGCTCTGCGGTCCCTAATTCTCCTCTGGTTAAATGCACTGTCCTGCATTTATCTAGTCCGAACTCCATGTGGATATCATTGGAAACCTGCTTTGTGACATCGACCACTTGCTGCAGTTTCTGGTCCGAACTAGCGTATAGCTTCAGGTCAGCCATGTATAGAAGATGGGTCACTTGGTGACCATCCTCCTTATCATATATTCGGAATCCATGAGACATGCTATTTAGTGTTGTGCTCAGTGGGTTCAACGCTGAACAGAACCATAGTGCACTGAAGGAGTCTCCTTGGATTATACCCATCGTAATGCGTATTGATATAGTTATTCTTGATTGTCCATGATCAAAATACTTAATTCTTGTACCTAAAAGCATCATCGCACGACTTAGGAAGTCATTGATAAGTGGGAAAATTTTTTATATTTTTAAAATTTCAAGCAAATAGTCATGTGGTACGGAAGGAAACGCTTACTTGTAGTCAATGTATGCCATGTGCAAGCTTCTTTGCCGTTTACAAGTTTGTGTTAAGGCAACAGCGTGTATGGTGATTAGATGTTTACTGACTCGCGAGTTTTTACAACATCCTTTTTGTTCTTCGGTAAGGATGTCATTCTCGTCGCAGTGAGCATATACCTTATCTGCTGTGATAGCTGTAAGAGATTTATATATTGTTGGAAGACAGGCTATCGATCGAAAATCATATGAATTTTGAGCGTCCGGTTTTTTAGGCAACATATACGTAGTGCCCTGGAGCATAAAGCATAGCATCAGATCTGGTGTTTCAGTGATCTTCTGAAAACACCGTGCCAACGCAGGATGCACACTAGTCAGGTACTTGTACCAGAAGTTGTGCATCATGTCCAGACCTGGAGATTTCCAGTTTCGATTTTGTTGCCTTCTTGTACTACTTTTCTTGTACCGAAGCAGTCTAGCAGTAAGAACATCAAGTCTCTGCCGTTGGGCGTCTAGTATCTCATCCAATATTGAGTAAGTCGACCTAATTTGCACCTTACTGTGCTGACATTCATATCCAACCTGATCTTCCATGGTGGATCTCGCTGCCTCCTTGGAGCAAAGACTGCATTTGTAGGCCTAGTTCTGCGGCCCAACGTTCTAACGGTTGCCACAGCTGCACAGTATACAAGAGTTTGCACCTCTAACGCAGTTTGTGTTTCTTTCAAATGCATGGGTAAAACCTTGCTGTTCAGGTGTTCTATTACTGCACGCAGATCATTTATGATGTTCATCTTGGGCAAAGAATGCCTATGTGTTAGTTCTACATGTCTGAACTCTAGTAAAGCATGATCACAATTCCTTTCAAGGTGCTGCAGTTTTTCTGGGATTTCGCTTTTCAGATCATCGTTATTAATGTCCGGATATGGTTCTAGTGGATCTAGTACTTGCTGTTCATTATCCCTAGCACCTACGCCTTCAGCTTCAATCAGATCTTCGTTGTCCACATCTTCCAAGGGAAGTTCATCAATAGGAATTTGCTGTTCCACTTCCATTTCGATTACAGTTATTTCAGCAGCCGAAAGCAATCTGTTTACAGATATTGAGCTTTTTTGATCTGCTAGATTCTGCTCTTTTATTCTTGTGGCTAGTTCTGGATACTTAAGTAAGAAGAGTCTTTGCCAAAAAATAAAAGCGCATTACATCTCTTTTCATATGTATGTCCATTTTAATCGTCTTCTTGGTTGTTGAACATCTACTCCTGGCACTAGTTGTATTAGATCATCTACCTCTGAAGGAGGTGGTGGTGCTGGATCACCACCAGGTTGAGGAAGAACATCAATTGCCGCTGCTTGTTCGTGTCATGCGGCTTCCTCTAACTGATGTTCATTGCTGTTGTTTTTTCACGTTAAATCAACCTATTGTTTAATCTCCATTGCTCGACCTTCTGAGATGTGTATATCAGTCCTGATGTCCTGCACCTTACCGATAAGATCTCTTAGTGCGACTTTCTCTATTTGAGGAAAGTTTGCAGCAAATTTCGATCTAAAATTGTATCCTTTTTCGCGTGGGGTTTCAAACTTCGCACTTTCATAATAGAGACGCACCAATTCCTCATTCA